>PPJM03000066.1:0-27755 GCA_003705765.3 Blastobotrys mokoenaii
AAAGCCATTATTCCAACTTTGGACCTGATTGAGGAAACCATCAATACCACGACGGGAAGTAATATTAGTCTCTCTTGTTACGAGAATCGTAAGCTGCCCAGCCAAAAAAGGCCTGATTTTCTAGTCGTGTGCCGTGATAACAACCAAAATAATGCAGAGTGGGAAGGGATCCTCCCAGTGGAAATGAAGGGGCCAGGGCTGCTTAATATTGATGAAGTTGGAGGCGCAGATATTGAGTCTGGGAGCCTGATCCAATTAACTGGCCAGGCACGTATCTTCATCAATCAACTTTATGGATACGTTGCAGAGTGTAAAGTGCGTTACGGCGTCTTAACTGATCTAGTAACTACCTTTATTGTGGACTTTTGGCCATACTTGAAACTGAGAGAGCCTCCACTTCTCTGTTGTATTTGCGAGAGCCAACTCCAAAACGGTCAGACGACAGTAGCAGCTTTTGGTAGCGCAGTGATTCATGCGCTCAAGTACAAAGGTATTCCTGCTGTAAGGCAATGACTGGGTCAAATATTTCTATAATACAGTAGTCTATTAGGGTTTTATATCTTTCAACACTCGACCTATAACAAAAATGAATTTGTCAATTGGTTACTAGATGCAATTTACAAGTGGCTGAAAGTATAGTCTTTTTTTCCTTCAATGTGGTCTAACAAGGTAATTCTTACTCACATACTTAAAAGATGTTACTGGAACATCGTTATATAACTTTTTTCGCTAGCAACTTATTTAACATGTAAAATTGTAGAGGTTGAAGTGATCTAACTAGGGACCCGAACAGCTCTTCAGGGACTTGTGTTATTAAGTATGATATAAACACAGTAGTCGAATATGCTTCCGAGAATCGAGCTTTATCAGTGAACTATTTATTATTGGGTAGGCTGGGCCAGTAAAACGCCATTAAGTATTCTATAGCGTACAAGAAGTTGGTTCACCACTCTCAATAGAAATTTTTTGTCAACCATCCAGCTACGCCAATACATTGAATTCTCAATTCTACTTCAGCACACATGCAATCGATGATACGGCATTGCGCTGCGTCTATAAGGAGGGGCCCGGGGTGTGGCGGAACTCGGCACTTACAACAGCCGATCATGTGACTTTCACGTGATTTATATCTGAGACATGAGCCATGCAGATGGGACAGGGGGGGAAGTGAAAAACGGTGAAAAGACGGTGCCATGCATCGTGCCGAGATCTAATAAGGCGCCGTCAAATTTCTGCATCTCGTATCCTTCCGACCGTTGGTAAATCTCTTCTTCTCACCATCCACACCACCCATGTTGCTCTCTAGAACGCGTATGGCGCCGCGGGCTCCAGCAGTGCGGGCGTTTGCGTCTGTTTTCCAGCCAGCTCGGGGCTTTGCGTCGACTCGGGCGGTCTTTTCGGACGAGACCAAGACTGAGCCGGCTGTCGCGGCTCCGCCGGCAAAGCCCACGCTGCCGCAGCGTTTTGTCAGCGCCCTGCCCGCTTCGGTCAGGCCCTATGCCGAGCTCATGAGAATCGACAAGCCCATCGGGACGTGGCTGCTCTTCTCTCCGTGCACCTGGGCGGCCACGATGGCTGCCTACACCACGGGCGCGCCGCTGTCGCAGTACATCACGACCATTGCGCTTTTTGGTGTGGGCTCCCTGCTCATGAGACAGGGCGGCTGCATTATTAATGACATTCTCGACCGCAAGCTCGACGCCCAGGTCGAGCGAACCAAGCACCGGCCGCTGGCGTCTGGCGCCGTTAGCGTCCCTGCTGCATTGGGTTTGCTCGGCGCACACGGAGTTGCCGGGTTGGGGGTGCTGCTTGCTCTGCCGGCCGACTGTTTCTGGCTCGGGTGCCTCTCGCTGCCGTTTGTGTGCGCATACCCGCTATTCAAGCGGTTCACGTACTACCCGCAGGCCTGTCTCTCGCTGTGCTTCACCTGGGGCGCTCTCATGGGCTTCCCAGCGATGGGGGTGTGGGCCCTTCCCACCATGCTGTCGCTGCATGCTTCTGCCTTTGCATGGTGTATGATCTACGACACTATCTACGCCCACCAGGACAAGAAGTTTGATATCAAGGCCGGCATTAAGTCCACTGCGCTTAAGTGGGGCGAGCGGACCAAGCCTATTTTGAACCGATACGGTGTTGCGCAGATTGGCCTCTTGGCCACTGCCGGCGTCCTGCAGTCCATGGGCCCCTTCTACTTTGCTGCTACGGGTTGGGCTGCTTACCGGCTATTCTCCATGATCAAGAAGGTTGATCTCGACGACCCGGCCAACTGCTGGAAGTGGTTTGTTGAGAACATTAACACTGGCCATGTTATTTGGCTCGGTGCGTTCTGCGATTACATTTCCCGGCTCATGGGTCTTTACTAATTTTCTGCCTACTACCTGGGTACTTTATAGATATTCCAGATGGCTGACTATCATTGCCTATCACTTATAGATGTAGATATTAGATGTAGATAGTCGTCACAAAAAATAAAAAGGTCGCAATAGACAATAAAAGTTTGTTGTGGCTGTTTACGATCTATGGTGGATGTGCAGGTAAGACTGCAGTGTTTCAAATCTCGGCTAACGTTAATTGTTAATGGTGCGGTGCAAAAATATCTTGAAGGGCGAACAATCCTCTGTGATAGCAAACCATTTTTTAATACAGGTGTGCTATCGATCGTTTTAGATGCTATTTGCTTTTATTTTGATAGTATGGTTGTAAGCCACCAAAACGGTTTTAGTACTGCAGGATGGGGTTGATTTTTTAGCCGTACACTGCAATGGTACCAGCAAGCGTCAAAGAGTTCACAATACGATTGACACGTCTCAATGAATTGCATACAAATCCGATCAACTATTAAAAAAGAGAGTGCTCTTCCAATGGCCAATGTGCCTAATATTTTGCTCAATTAAAACATCAAATAGATAGCAAATGGACTAAATATTGCTAATATGTAGTGCCTGTGGATTCAGGTTCAGAGAGATTTATTATTGAAAGAGTTTACGTTAATATTACAAGTCGGAGAATTTGGAAATGCCGTGGACCTGCTTGGTGGCATTCTTGGCCTTCTTCTTCTTGGCTTTCTTCTTTGGCCTCTCTTCAGCCTCCTCTTCGGACGCGGCTTCCCGCTTTTCTGGCTCCTTCTCCTCCTCTTCTGATTCGCTATCGCTCTCAACTTCATCATCTAGTCTCCACAGCTTTAGCGAGTCCATGTTTGCAGTCACCAGTCGGTACTCATAATCAAGCTCCAGCATGGTCACCTCGTCATCCTTGGCATGTCGGTAAACGTGCTTGGTATCAACTTTAGCCTTGGCCACATTGATCTTCCTCACCAGCCCATCGCTTCCGGCAGCGTAAATCTCATCGTCTTCCTCCCCGGCAATAACCGCATCAACAGTCCCATCGCACACTCTAATTCTGTTCATCTGATCCTCAATGTGCTTGTTGTTCCACACCGTTACAACACCTGCTGTCAGGCCAAACGCAGAAAACTTCTCAGATGCAAGGCATCCACTCAGCAATTCATCTTCCTGGTCCTCGCTCTCTTTCAAAACACCTTTCCGAATGTCAATGTGTGCCACAGTGGCAGATCCACTGGTCAAAAAGTTGTACTTGTTTTTATAAGTTAACCCTACAATTGAGCTCACCACATCGGTGTGAACATTTTCAAACGAGTGGGTCTCCTTGAGGGTGTTTTTGTCAAAGAACTTGATCGACCCTGATTCATCGCCGATTCCAACGTACGACTCGTTAACCACCATCGTTGTAGCAGTCTCAGGCATCACATCTCTCAACTTTGCTACTACCTTGCCAGTCTTGGCTACCGCCTTCTTCAGCACGTTGTCGCTTCCGATCGAGTATACATACTCCCCTTCTTCGTCATATGCAACTGCACGGCAGCTAGATTTGTGGCGCTTCGTCGTCCATGCTTGTTTGTAGCTGTGACTTTCTGGATCATAGGTAAACGCGGACAGCTGGCCAGTGGCCGTGCCGGTTACATACTGCGCTGACTCAGGATTGAATGCAACAGCAAATAGAGGGTCCTCAGCATCAAACGTCTGCTCAAAAATTAGCGTCTTACTAGTAGCTTTGATATAATTTGACTGCTTGTCCTTTGATTTCCGAGCCATTTTTGTTATGCTGGTTTACGATAAGGTGAAATTTGAAATTTTCGCGCGACACATACTGATTCCGGCAGAGCGTCGTCTTCAGTGTATCACTATTGATTTTCTATAAGTTTGCTAAAATAAATTGGATATAATTCGGTATTTGATTTTTGTGCCGTTTATTATTTAAATAGCGATTTTCATTTTTATTTTGTGAATTTAGTGATACTCGCAATTAATTCCAAGGGTTACAATTGTCAAGCATCTATAACCACAATTCTCTCAAAACCTTATTGATGGCCCTAAAAGAGAAATAAAAGTTTCTCATTTTTCTTAAATTTACGAATATCAATCCTGGCCGGTTTCAATTATTGTATCGACGTATTAAATCTTCAACATAAATAATGCATATAATTCTTGAACTTGACTACAATTATAAAATATTATTGACAAGCGTGATCAGAAGCGCATATTGACTACAAAATTAAAAAAAAACTATTCATATTTATATTGAACATCTAAAAGCATGATGGCTTGGAGTCTTTCTGGGGTGTTGGAGTCTGATTGTGGTTTATCAATATGCAGCCAATAATTGAGGCAATTGAATTGAGAAATTATAAAACAAATATCATATACTGTACACGTAAACACATATATTTTCTCGATAAACATTTTATACTTTGCCTCGAATTTATATATCAGAACGACAGAGTAGTAGTTGAAATCACTCGTTCAAGCCGCACGAGCCGCACGGATACTATTTTTCCGGTTACCCCTCCCTAATTATGCATAACCATGTATCGCTACTACATGCGCTGATTGGACACCTACTGGGCATTATGCTGGATGCATCCCGCAAGGCTACGTCAGCCAACGCATACTACTTGTGGAGATAGAGAGGCTTGCTCTAGTTCAGTGTTTCGAAAGCAGCAAAATTAGGGTGCGTGGCATCTGGTCTAACACAGATCTGTAGATATGCGTGTGCACTTATAGCGCAGCAAAAAAAAAATTTCTACCCATACTTAGGTCCAGCCTCGATTTCATTTAGTACTAAGGCTCAAAAATTGGAAAAAAAATGCAAAAAATTACACAGATTAAATTTCTAATCAACTTCTGGTATCCCTTCAATTTGAGGAGAAATGTAGTTAACCTGCTTATATTTTTGCAGACCCTAAGCCCACTTGGCGTCCTAACCAATGTATGATATGCAATCGAGGGCGAAAAATTTTGAAAGATTTCAGAAGTGACTCCGAGGACCCCTACCAAAAACGGCAACACTAGTCAACATGGCTGCAGAGAGGAATCATGGTATAAAAAAGCTTGTATAGCAGTAGGTTTCTGCTTTTTCCTCCCCAGCAAAGAATATCTGTATATTCTATCCTTGGTATTTAGCCAAAGCTACTTTTTTTTTTTCTTTCCAACGCGATTCGTTTACGAGGGTTGCCGCTTGACAGGTCCAACAGTGATTCCCTCAAATTGAGGGATACTAGTAAACGTTTAATAAACAGATCAGTGTACGTCCAGGTCGTTAGAACATCAATTACGTTTCGAGTTTAGGACTCTCTACACCCTGTGAGATCAGCCTGAACAACCAACTCATTATTGATACTTCTTTCACGAGACAAAAAACGAAAAAAATCGATTCTTCTACTCTTCGCGCTTTGAAATTTGCAAAACAAATGGAAACTTCCTTGGTCGAAGCTACTGCCATTGTACAAAGTGATCACAATTATTTTGATAATGATTATTCTTGTCCCACCTTGTGTCCGACGTCCTCCCGTAACTCTGTTGCGAGCGATGAGTCTCTCACGTCGGAATTAACTTTGTACGATCTCTCTGGTAATGTTGCGACTACGATGAAGTGCACCGTCTTGGACTCCGTCTCGGGTGAGGCGTTGTCCAAGAAATTGGTTGGTGAAGCTTTGCGTGAGCGTATTGAATCTATTGACCTCGATACCTGCCATTATGGCGGTGAGGACTCCTTCTTTGTGGCCGATTTGGGGGTAGTATACCGCCAGTATCAACGGTGGTTGAAGAATCTGCCACGAGTGGAGCCCTTCTACGCTGTGAAGTGTAATCAGGACTACCATGTAGTTCGTTTGCTAGCCCGCCTTGGCGCGGGCTTTGATTGCGCTTCTAAGAACGAAATCTCTTTCGTTCTTAATCTGGGTGTTAACCCTTCGAGGGTCATCTACGCGAACCCGTGCAAGGGCGTGTCGTATATTCGATATGCCCAGCAGGAAGGGATCAAGATGATGACTTTCGATAATGCTGATGAGTTGCGCAAGTGTAAGCGGTTCTATCCGAACGCTGACTTGCTGCTTCGCATCATGACCGACGACTCAACTGCCCAATGCCGACTTTCTGTCAAATTTGGAGCCGCCATGTCCGATACCAAGGATCTCTTGAAGCTTGCCAAGGACTTGGAGTTGAATGTCGTCGGGGTCGCGTTCCACGTGGGGAGTGGTGCCAGCGATTTCACCACGTTTTACGACTCGGTGAAGAATGCCAAGGCTGTGTTTGAGATGGCCGAGGAGCTTGGAATGCCGCCCATGACTGTGCTTGATTGCGGCGGCGGATTCGAGTCCTCGACCTTTGAGCAGTCGGCTGCTGTGCTGCGGGATTCCTTGGACGAATTCTTCCCGCCTGAGTCGTCCAATGTGCGTATCATTGCCGAACCAGGGCGATACTTTGTTGCCTCTGCGTTCACCGTGGCTGCCCATGTTATTGGGCGGCGATGGATCAATGAATCGGTGGGCGATGGAATGCTCTACATCAATGACGGAGTATATGGTAACTTGAACTGCGTCTTGTTCGATCACCAGAAGCCCATTCCGCGTGCGTTGATGTTTGATGGTCGAAATCATGGCATGGACCGCCACTTTCTCCACGGGTTAGATGAGGAGAACTGTACAGGCAAGTACAAGATGTCCATTTGGGGCCCTACCTGTGACGGCCTCGATTGTGTCACCGAGTCTTGCAATGTGCCGTATCCTCTGGATGTAGGCGACTGGGTGTACTTTTCCGAAATGGGTGCGTACACTCTGTGTGCCTCTACTGCCTTCAATGGGTTCAACGGCAACTGTAAGGTCATCTACGTTTGCTCTGAACCCGAAGTTGCCAGGCTGCTTGAAATTTAAGCTGGTTTAGTTTTTAATTTTTTTTTTTATTCCAGTATTTTTTTTTGAAATATCAATCTTTGGTCTTTCAACTACCTTCTCTCTAAAAGTACCGGCATTGAATTTGCCAATTGGCTAAAGACTATCCTACCCTGTAGTATTTTGATACGTGTAATCAATGTGAAAAACCAGTAGTACTATGGATGTCATATTGCCCTAACCATCATCCTCAAATATATATGCTCAATCTTTCACAGAGCGAACACATTTTGTTCTCCAATACAGCAAAAGCTGATAGAACTATGCTCCTAATATTTATGGTAGGAAATTCAAATACAAAAGCTTCGTTGATCCCTTCTGTAATAACTCAGTTGACCAATTGATTCATTTTGACTACGAAAGATCGAGCACACAATTGATTTCCAATATCGTAGGGTTCAAAAGCTCCTACGGGGCGATTAAAAAAGTGATGTTTTTATACAGGACGACATAAATCATACAGCTTAGTTCTTCTTGACAACCTTCTTGGAGATCTCGGTGGTCTTGAGCCCTGGTGGCAGGGAGTGGATGAGCTTCTTAGCCTTGTCCTGGTCCTTGACGACAAGAGTGTAGAGCTTTCGCGAGGCTCGGATCTTGAACTTGGTCTCCTTGCCGTTCTTCTTGACGGAGGCGGACTTGACGCCAGATCGTCGGGCAGTCTCGAGGAACTCCTTGATGTCGGTAATCTCCTTCTACATTGCATACACGTTAGCTCCTGGCCTTGCAACTTAGCAGCAGGTCCCACTTACAGGCATTGTTAGTTTTGTCGTCGATGTCGTTGGAAATTGAAAAATTGCGATCTGAAAATTGTGTCCCTCGTTGCTGGACCGGTGCCGGGCCGGCAAACCCACCGATGCTCCCAACAGTGCTTACCCGGATGTATCGTAGGGGCTGGGCAGGGCTTGCGCGGTCAGAGCGCCATTCCCAAATAGGAAACCCTAAAGTAGCCCTAATCGGCCAGAGTTCACACAGTAGTACTAGGGACATTCGTTATCAGTACGGTCATTAAAGGTCGTAGTCAATTCAGAAAGTATATACATGCCGAGGTTATGTCGGAGAGTTTATAGGTCGTAATATGTAGATCGTTCCAGCAATCAATTTGAGTAGGGCAGTTTGCCACATAGGTCGCAATTTATCATGTAAGTAGCAGTTAACCATCATGCTGGTTGTACATCCGTTCAAGGTCGCCAAAAATGGTGATAAGGTTCTGGATTCCAGCCAAAACTCGGACGTCTGGCCCCTGGTTGTCGCAGTATTTCGTATGGGCAAAGTCTATCAGCTTTACAGTGAACAATGGATATTGTTCTTCGTCATCATCATCATCTTCGCCGTCTTCGTCAGAACCTTTCTCGGCTCGGAGATTGCCCTTCTCGAGCTTCTCGTCAAAAGCCTGCGGATCCGCCTCGTAAACAATCAAAATGCTAGAGGAGACGAGTCTCAATTCTTTGGTCGACATTACTTGGTGGATGAATTCAAGCTCTTGTTTGATCCCTTCGCATATGGCACGGCGTTTTTCGAGTTCAATTGACTCTGGAAAAAACTTGCTGAACCCGTCGAGAACCGTCTCCTTTGTCAAATTGCGCCCAAAGAACTTGTCGTACCATTTGCGAGAATTTGATTCGGGATCAAACACGTTCATTCCCGCAATCCTCAGGCCCAGCGACCCACTGGTAGTAGTCTCTGCCACCTTTGCCAACCGCTCTTTTTTCTCCTCAGATGCCGAATCATCGTACAACATCGAGCCAAGCTTGATATCAATTACAGAAGGGCTCGTATACCCGAAAAGAGCATTCTCCAGCACTATCGTAGTGCTTTTCTCAGGCTTTATAAACTGCTGGATCTTGGAAATGTCCTGAGTCGCCTCGGCTTCCTGAACCAGGTTAGTGATCTCGTCCGCTGGCTGCCCGCCGACAATCTGCTGCTGCGTCAGCGTCCCGAGGAAGGCACAGGTGATCATCTGCATCTCTTCATCCTGCCGCGATGCCATCTCCTGGTAGAAATCAAGCTCCTCCTTGGACGTGTTGGACTTGATGAACAGCTCGCCAGTGTCGTTCTGGAAGACCCCCTCATGGCCCGCAGCCTGGATCACCGGGTTGTTCATCGTATGTATATATGGTTGGTGGTTTGGGAAGTCCGACCAAAGTGCTGTGTCTACTATCACCTACAGCATAATTATTTGCATAGCCCAGTCTTGTGGTAGCGACCTCACCCCTATGCAGCTGCCGAAACACCTTTGATCCGGCCTGTCAATGCGGCGGGTTTGAAGGTGCATTTTCCAGTCACGTAATTGGCAGCCATGTACGGGTGATTGGGTCGGATCGGCCATCACCATATGCGGAGAGAGTCACGCAGTACTAACTAGTTCTTACCATCTACATCAATTATACAAAATGACCTCGATAGATAGGACGATCCGAAGCCATGCCAAGGAGCTTACTCTGGCGTTTGCTGCTATTGTAGTTACTGCGACGGCGCTAGCGTTTGCTGGCCCTTCCGCTAGCGCCACCGGTACGAAGAAATCCAAGCCAGTGGCCAAGGAGGAGCCAATTACAGACGACCCGGCCACGGCCGACGTTGACCAGTGGACGGACGGTCAGATCAGGGAGTTTTTGAAGAAGGTAAGTGTTTATTTCGGCGGCTGTTTGGGCGCTAACCTGCGTAGCGGTACATTACTCCAAGCGATGACACTCCACGAGAGCAGTTGGTTAAGCTTGTTAAGCAGCACTTGTAGGACAAAAAATATTACCAAATTCAGATGGCTTTGTAGTTTTATTAGACAGGAGTTTTGGACAAGGATTTGTTACTGCTGGGGTATTTCATGAATTTCTGCCACTAATTACCTTTTGATCCTCCATTAGATCAAATTGAACGTATTGTCAATGCGCGAAATGAGGTTGGCATTCAGCCCGAAGAGCAAAATAGAGGTAAGTTGAAAAATGCAAAATGTAATTACCTAACGCTACATAGTATAGTAGTATAAGGAGATGCAGAATTAATGCGCAGGACACGAGAAGGCTCTTGCATTCTCGAGTAGAGTAATTGTCGCTGTGTAATGGTAGTAAATACCACCAAACACAGCCAAATGCCAAAGGTTATGGGACATGCCAAAGTAGTCAAAAATAGTGCCAGGAAAGTATCGCTCCGGGAAGAGCGTCGAGTACACCACGACCCCGGAAGCATAACAGGCCAGACTCTTAAACACCGGGAAGTAAAAATTGAACGTGTTGACCAGCCCATGGAAGTAGGCCGCATGAGCAAATCCTAGCAGACCACCAAGCACAAAGCTGATGAAAAACACGAGCCGTTTGACTTTGCCATCAGGCTCATTGAAAACTGGCTTCCACGTACAGTACGACCCAATGAGACCACAAACAGCAGTTGAAGTCATGTAGGCGTTTCGAGCCAGGGGCTGGCAGTATAGAGCCGCATACTCTGTGGTCATAATGGATGCCGCGATAAGGATAACTATGCCGGTATAGTCTATGCATGCAAAGTTCGCCTTCATCTTGGGCTTGCTGTAAGAACTGAAAGTATGCCACATGATGGAACAGAGAAGGCATTTTGTCGCCGCTACTAAGAAGAGCGCCATGGTCAATTTGTCCGTTCCTGTCGCCTGGGACCACGAGAGAGTGGTCGGCCAATGCCAGAACGCTAGCCCAACCATTATGAAGACGCCAATTAGATGGGTCCAGATGTTGCAGGTCTCATTATGCACTCTGATGATCGACGCTATGCATTCCATGTATCCTTTGCTGAACCGGTAGCCACGAACAATGTACGGATTGTCCCGCCACATGAGCGGCAGCTGGTCGTAGGTCAGCAACCCAGTGCTCGCAGCCTGCAGCGCGGCCTGGATGCCGATTGTCATGGTGCCGTCGACTACATCAAAGCAGGTGTGTTCAATGTGTGCCAGGCGGTCCTCGAGAAAGCCGATCCCCTGGGCAATGCGGGCCGAGAGATTGGTCTCTGGAATGGGCAGCTGGTCCTCGACAACTTTGAGCAGCGCCTCGGCCTTGCGCCAACCTTCGCCAATGACTTCATTTCTTACGGTGACAAGGGTCTCGTATGCATGCTGAACGCTCTCGTCCACTTGTGTGAGTTTCTGGAGCCCATACTCCTCCATCTCGTCCAGACGAGACTCTACGGTATATAGGAAACTGTCGAGCTTATACAGCAGGACCTCTTCGAGCTTGTCTCCGTCTGGAGGATTGGTCGAAGGCGCCCTAGTATGGGTATTGCGCCTTTTGCGCAATTCAGTAGTAGCTTCTACCAGCGTCATTCTAATTGATGGCCTCGCTTATTAAAAATTAAAGACCGGTAGCCTCTACCAAATCGGTTCCGTTTATCCCGTAGAACTATTTAAATGGTATTACAGTAGAAGATAGCTTTATATAGTTCTACGGCCCTCTGTCGCTTTCTCCGGTTGACAAGAGGCTATGGCAATGCTATTCTCGTATCCCTAGTGGGAATAACAAGGGTATTACAGGTGCGAATGAAGGAAAAAAAAAAGCGGCTTAGTCTCGGCTACCATTTCATTCCGCATATACTCAATGCAGGCAGGCGAGGCAGGTAGTTCACCAGCAGATTTGACTTTTAACCGTACGGGTTGAACAAAAAGATAACCCATAGAGAGAAGAACAGAACCGGCACACTCCCAAACCTACACTATAGAGTAGTTATGACTGGGTAAAAAAAAAGTACTATAAACCAATAAATGAAAAGCTATAAGGCGAGTGTTTGATCCGTCGTATTCGACGGGCCCTCGAAAAGGGGGCTGGAGTGTCTAGTCGGGTTCGGGTATGGCGGAAGATCCGGCGCCGCCGCGAGCGCACGCGGTCCGACATTGCGACATTTTCTTAAACCCAGCCTTGGCGACACCTCGCCATTTGACCTCACCCCGAAATATACCGTCGCATGTGAAGCTACATTCGCTGGGTATCGTAGACTGCCATAGGTAGACGGGTGATGTAGATCAAAAGAGGGCTGCGACAGAACGCTGAGTGGGAAGAGGCCGACTCCTAGGCGACTATAGCAGTTGTACATTGTTAAGAGGGTTCTGGGGGCATTGTCCCCAGCTGCCGGGGGGTTTGGGGGGCTGGCCCCCCAATTACACCCAACTCGCTAGCTCTAGTAGTAACCAATAAGTATGCTCATAGTAATAATGACAGGTAGTGTTCAAACTGTCGCAGCTGTGGGGCTGCGGATCCATTGTAGATTAGCTTGGGCTGCGCACAAATTTTGAGGATGAGGCTTTGGAACCACACACACACCACCACCATCCTAACCGTCGCATACCAGCCTTGTCTTCAGCGGACTAGATATACCATAGCTTGGCCGCATATGCTTCTGTATGGGGAGTAATGATGACTGAGGGAAAGATACCCAGCGACGACCGCCCCGGGAAGGAGCCCCCGCAGTCGTTTGCCGAAGCCATGGCCGCTGCAGCAGCGGCTATCCGGCGCAGTGTGGAGCAGCCGACGTCGAGATCGGGCCCTGCTGGTTCTTCAGAGCTCGCGGAGTTGGTTTCTGGTGACGAGGGCGACGCCTTGACCACGGGGTTCAAGGAGGACCTCAAGGACCTCCATACACCCATTTCACAGGGCCTAGCCAAACCATTGCCTCCAATGTGGGACCCTAGCAACTCTGTGGGGCACCCGTCACTCATGTCCAAGGAGGAGTTCCTGGCGCGGCAGAATGCCGTGTTCCAGCAGCTCACGGGGTTGGATTCATGGAAATCATACCAGGAGGAGCTTACGAAGGAGGATCACGAGGACTCTAACCTCGTAGAGATCCTGCAGCTAGTAGTGGCGGGGCTGGATGAGGAGATTTACAACGAGTTTTGCGAGCAAAAGGCCATTCTCGAGGAGATCGAGCTGGCGGGGAAACAGGCTGTAGACACCGTAGCAAACCCATCTGCGCCGCTGTACCGGCAGTACGCATCACTATTTGTCAATTATGGGAATCTCAAGGCGCAGGTGAACCGACTGGAGGTGGAGTTTATGAAGATGCGAAAGGCTCGGATCGAGGTGGAAAGCGATCGCAATAAAGTGAGGAAGGCGTTTCAGGAGGAATTGATCAAGCGCATAAAGTTGGAACAGATCTGCAGGGCGCTCATGAAGAAGGTCAAGGAGCTGGAGGCGACGAAGGCTGCCATTGACGAAGAAGCTGCGCCGAAGGACTCGGCTGCGCAAGTGATCAACACCGCCCAGGAGGTATTAAAAGAGAAACGGGATCAAATTGATTCAAGTATTATGGCTAAGGACATGGCAAATACGGTTGCTTTTACGGACGCAATGGATCAGCTGGTCAGCGAACTCGGGAACCGGCTGGACACTGTAAACCCCACAACAAAGCAAGCACAGGGGATCAAAAGCGCATTAAAGCGGTTCTTTGGTCAGTATGAATTGCGGAGAAGTTATTTCGAGGGCCAATTGAAAGCTAAGGAGCTCGAATGCCAGGTATACCTTGCCCGGGCTGACCAATACAAGAAAGAGGCTAGTATAGCCCGGGCGCGGGCCGAAGCGCTTCACACACAAGTCACGGAGCTCTCGCAGCAGCAGCAGCAGAATAACGTTGCTCAAACTAGTGCAAGTAGTAGTGCTGCTGCTACTGCTGCTGCGAAGCTCGCTGCCGCCGAAGTGATAATGAAGGAGGTAAATACAACGCTCCAGCACGCTAGGGCAGAGATTCTGAGCCGCGAAACTCTTTCAAAGGAGGCAGAGAATTTGTATGGTATGGTTGCGTCTCTAGGGCAGATGGTCAAGCAACAGGATGAGCGGATCAATGAGCTAACGCGAATGATTGAGCAATATGAATTGGAGAGGAAGGGGAAGTTGACTAATACCAACGAACCCAACTCTGCTAATGGTGAAAAAGAGACTAATGGTGGGAAAATGACTGGCAATGCGGAGGTGGAAAACTTGGAAAAGATTGAAAACACTATAAAGGTTGAAAGCTTGGACAATGCTGAAGAAATTGGAAAAGTTGGTAATGCGGAAAAGGCTGACAAGTCGGAAAATTCTGACAATTCAGAAACGGTTGATAGCCTGGAAAAAGCTGATATTTCTGCGAAAACTGACATCAATGGGAAGATGGACAAGATTGAAAACGGAGAAATCGGAAACAAGTCTCCAAGTAAACCCAATCAAGAGGCAGCCAAAAAGGAGATTAAAGCAACCACCGACAAGTTCCCAGAGTACCCAATTCTGACAAAAGCAGCAGAAGAGCTGGGCGAAACTCTGGACGATAGCAATCGTGCGCAATTCGTCCAAAACCTACTCGAATCATGTTCTCCAAATCTCCAACTCCACGACGACAATGAGCTTCCTGAAACGAGCTCTGCCGAGTTCTTCAAAAACACACTTGGATTCGGCATCACAGGCATGTCGTTTGGAGAGATTCTCGAGGGCATTGAAAAACACCACAATTGCGACGGCGACTGTCCGATCCATCAGAAGGATCACGAGCTCCACCAGTCCTGGAAAACGCTTGTCAGCGATTTCAACCAGTACGGTCGTGCCGATTCTCCCAAGCCCCTCTATGGCCCAGAACGGCCGCCGTCTATGCGAATATAATACTGACAATTGATCCTTTATTTTTACAACTCTAGTAGAACCTCGCCTCATCGCATATCTGGGGGGCCAGCCCCCCAAGCTCCCCGTAGCTGGAGGGAACCCCCAGACCCCCTTTTTATTTTTAACCTTTTTGGGACTGGTGATAATAGTGCGGCTTAGGGCGGTTGGTTTTACTTCCCAATATTTTATTTTTCAACTATTGAGCATGAGTGACGAGGTTCAGGGTGAGTGATGATAAGGAGAGCAAAGAGCGCTGACGAATGAAGAAAGCGAAGTGAACAAGCGTGGGAAACGCCCCAGCGCTGAAGACCCAGACGATGATCAAACAGTAAAACGTAGCAAAGGACGCGGGAGACCGCGAAAACACCCTCCAGGACAGTCTCCGTTGGAGATACGACTAAGGAACATTGAACTGGGGATAATACCCAAGCGAGGGCGGGGGAGACCGCGGAAAGAAGTGGACACTACAGCCAAAGAGGAGGAGAAAAAGAGCGACCCGCCCAAGCGGGGGCGGGGGCGTCCGCGCAAATACCCCCTAGGGGAGTCGCCATTAGAGAAGCGTAAAAAAGAAGTCGGTACAGGTAGGGGCCGCGGGCGGCCCCGAAAGCACACGTTACCCGAATCAAGTGACGGAAGCCAAGAGAAAAGCACCAGTGACAGCAGTGAGGAGCATGGAGAAGAGCAATTGAGTATAGAGGAGGCATCATCGACTAGTTTACCGACTTCATCTACAAATTCCACGACTAATAAGACTATGACTACGACTATAACCACAAGCCCGGCTAAAGGCAAATGAGCACACATGAATATTTATCGCAAACTAATCCTATCAGTGTATATCTACTTTTCAAGTCTGTATTTTTCATATTGCAAATACCAGTTACCAAAACAAGTTTACTAAAAGGTTTCACTCTCTGGCTGATAAAATCGTTCAACCTGTTGGACACAGTTTCTCACCGGATAAGAAAACTTAAAGGTATTTGGGGTAAGTACATTAAATTATGCGATAGGACCCCCTGAAAAATTAATATATTTTTGACAGGGTCAGCCGTGCGCGGCTGCAACGCACCCCCGCGATGAACAACACGAAACTGCTCCACTATCAACCACCGTTCTTCTACGCTATTAATGGATACGTTCTCGAGGGAGAAACTGGTGCAGGTCTGGGGGGTTTCCCCCAGCTGCTGGAGTCGAGGACTGGCCCTCGAAAATACCCCACAGCAAAACTTGCTCCACTATAGTAGACACAGGACCGTTGTGGGCTGACACACGTACGGCTGTGCAAGTTGGGATAATAGCAGTCACTACCCGGCGTAAATTTCATACTGACAACGTGCCATAAGGGCCACCAGTATCGAATCCAGCCAGCTCTATTGCCGCCAGGCCCGCTCCTGTGTTGACACAACTAGGCCCTCCGGCCACGTTAATCGCCACTGCTCGCTGAAGCCCTCGCCAACAATTGCAGCCGCCAGTCTCCCTCCTCTCATTGGCAAGCGTGTGTGGTGAGTGGCTGCGCGCGCGCACGCGCCATAGCAGGGGGCCAGTGGGACGAAAAATTATTCCGGCCCGGCAAGCCTCGCTGGGAAGTTTGGGCCTCGCCAGGCCCTCTGCGAAATCTTTTTCTTTCATTTTGAACGACTGTGACTGACCCGACGACACCAGTTCCATATAATCAAAAATGGCCATCTCCAAGAACTACAAAATCATCAGAAACCACTTCCGAAAGCACTGGCAGGAGCGTGTCCGTGTGCACTTCGACCAGGCCGGCAAGAAGGTTTCGCGACGAACTGCGCGAGCCAAGAAGGCCGCTGCGGTTGCTCCACGACCACTCGACCTTCTGCGACCAGTTGTGCGAGCCCCAACTATCCGATACAACCGAAAGGTGCGAGCCGGCCGAGGCTTCACCTTGGAGGAGCTCAAGGCCGCCGGCATTCCAGCCAAGTATGCCCGAACCGTTGGTATTGCCGTCGACCACCGACGACGAAACCGATCTGTTGAGGCGTTTGAGGTCAACGTGAACCGATTGAAGGAGTACCAGGCCAAGCTCATTGTGTTCCCACGAAAGGCTGGCAAGCCAACCAAGGGCGATGCTTCTGCTGAGGAGATCAAGGCTGCCAAGCAGACTCTTTCTGTTGCTGCCAACTTCCCAATTACTCAGGCTCCAGTTGAGGCTGGCACTCGAGCCATTACTGCTGACGAGAAGAAGGGTGAGGCTTACCGAACTCTCCGAGACGCCTGGGCTTACAAGAGAACTCTGGGTGCTCGAGAGAAGCGAGCTCGAGACAAGGCTGAGGCCGAGGCTGAGAAGAAGAAATAATCTGTGTAATAAAAAACAAGAACGTCGCTTAAAATATTATTATTTCACATTTTGTTTATATGTGGGTATCAATGTACAGCGGCCTATGGGCATTTGCACGAAAATACTCCAAACCTACGGGCATTTACAAAGTTCAATCAAGTTTAACATTTAATTCACATAAAAAATTCCTAGCTAGGAGCACAAATTATCATATTCCAATTAAGTTGTAGAACTTGGCAAGTGCTGTAGGGTACAGTAGTAGGAATGTTTTTTCGCAAGCCTGTAACGGATTTGCGCCGAAACTCCCAGTAAATTTGTTACGCTGTAACTAGATGTTGCAATTTAGTCTTGACACTGACTCTTTCAGCTAGATTTATTAGTGGATCAATATTCCCCATCTTACTATATACTGTTCAAGTGTATTATCATACAAATCAAGTTACATTCTATATCCCTCAGCCCCCCAAAAAGCTTGCATTCAAAATGATACTAAATATGACCATGTTAAGTTGTTAAATTGGTCAAAACTTGGTCGGGTGAACCTACAAAGTTGTAAACGATGCTTTGCAATTCTATGTACCTGCATATAAAATCTCCAAGTTATTAAAGCAGAAGCGACAAATGCCAGTATTTTAGATACAATTGGTATATATCGGTCCGAAAGAAGCCCAACCGGGGATCGCGGTAGCTCTGTCCGTGATCTACACAATTATATGCCAAGAACCGCATGCATCCATCAGTAATGGCGAACTTACGTGTGATCTCACATATCCGGGGAATTAGATGAAATAAATCTCCAACTTTTGCCCTTTTTCCTCCATTTCAGCAGAAAAATGGCCAGCGAGATCAATCTCGACACTGACCAGTCTGTCATTAAAAATCCCCACCCACAAGGACTGCTAGACAAGCAGATCAGCATAGATAAGGTAAACGAGATATCATCAATAGATGAAGACCAACAAGTAACCCATTGCAAAGAGACCTGGCGCTCGCCGAAACGGAACATTGGGCGGGTAGCCTCGTGTTATTTTGCTCTAATGGCCCTTGGAATGAACGACGCCACTATTGGGGTCCTACTGCCCTCGTTTGAGCAGCACTATCACCTAGATCATCTGGTATCTTCATTGACCTTCATGGCGCCCTTCTGTGGGTACTTCATCGTCGCACTTTTAAACGACTTGCTTCACCGACTGATAGGAAGATGGGGCGTGTTGATTTTCAGCACTTCCTGCCATCTCATTGGCTTCGTCATTTGCATCACTGCCCCTCCATTCCCGGTACTTGTCATTGGGTATTTGATCATTGGATTTGGAGGCGGCGGAATTGACGGGTCGATAAACGTGTTTGTAGGCGGGCTAGACAATGCCAATCAGCTCATGGGCCTACTTCATGCATTCTACGGCATTGGTGCTCTATTAACGCCCACCATTTTCCAGGCCATGGTTGCTGCTGGCGTCAAGTGGAATCTCTGCTACTCGGTGCTCATTGGAATCGGGACTATAGACTTGGTTGCAGTGGCCGTTACCTTCTATGGCGAGACGGGGAAAATCTATCGCGACATGATGGCTGATAGCAAGGAGACAAAAAGCTCAATTAGACTTGTTGTGTCCAACTTGGTGGTATGGCTGATCGCAATCTCTCTTTTCCTGTACGTTGGCAGTGAAGTCACTGTTGGCGGCTGGACTTCAACCTTTATGATTGAAGTGCGAGATGGTGACATCGACAAAATGGGCTATGTCACCACTGGTTTCTGGATCGGCCTTGCTGTGGGCAGGGCCGTGCTCGGTTACGTGACAGAATACTTTAAGCACGAGGAATTGTGTCTCTTGGTGTACTATATTCTGGTGTGCACCTTTTTGCTCGTTTTCTGGCTCGTAAAGAATCTCGTCGCCTCGGCCGTCGCTGTTGCCCTTGTTGGTTTCTGGGCCGGTCCAGTGTTCCCTATTGTTGTTGTAGTTGCCATGAAAAAGTTACCCACCCGATTGCACGTATCTGGTGTTGGGTTTGCGGCAGCATTAGGAGGCAGCGGAGGTGCATTGCTTCCTTTCATCAATGGTATCATTGCCAACCATTCGGGCGTTAAAGTTCTCGGCCCTTATGTCTTTGGCATGTTCGCCGGAATGACTGTGATTTGGTTATTCCTAATGTGGCGCACTAGATAAATAACTCAGGATTACGCTGCATCCTTTATTATGCCTTCAGTAAGTTCTCACTCGATTCATGTGACGGGTAGGCTTACCGCCCCTTTCAGTCTGGTTACTACGCTTCGGGAACACCATCTTTTACCCGTTTCTAATGATAATACTTCGCAACTGACTAACCCTTTTCGATAGCCTATCAATCAATCGTCGTATAGATAGCAAGACAATGAATGTTTCTCCGTTTAGCTACAGAGGTTTGTGTGATTATTACTTAGTACGGTTAGCAGGGTGGCAGTGATGCAAGTTAGTAGGGGCGTAAACGCCAGTAGCCGAGAGTAGGGAGCCAGCGCCCTTGAGCACCTCGACCTGGAAAGGCTCGAATGGAAAGGCCTCGCCGTCGATGGAAAGATAGCCCGATGGGATCTTGGGCACAAGCCGGTACGCCTCGACCTTGGAGTACTGGATGTGATCTAGGTGGAAATGCTCGCCATGTTCGACTTTGGTTAAAAGATCCAATGCCTTCATCCGCCCCAGCGTGTTGTCAAACATGACAAGGTCTAGCATGCCGTCGCACGGGAGTGTCGCCGGGAACATGAGCGCATCCGCAGAGACCCATGGCATCTTGCCCACGTAGAACATGGCCAGCTTGGGACACTCGAGTTTTACCCAGTCCTCTGGAATTGAGTCCTTAACGGTGCCGTATTTCACAGTGAGCTCTGGATACTCCACCGGTGAATTTTGCAGCTTGCCGGACCGGTCTTCTTCCTCGAACCGGCGAGATTCAGTCTTGTAGTGCTTATCGACGTCCTCCTTCGCCTGCTGGGCATATTTTACGTAAACTTCGCACGGGTAGGCCTTGCGGGAAAGAATCCGCTGCACCGTCCCCACTATGAATCGTGTTCCACCCATCCACCGCATATTCTCGGTCCCCAGGTCCGCATCAGCGATTACGCCATATGTCTGGCTTAGGAACGTCAGGGTGTGGTGCTTTTCGCCCTGTGAAAAGTTCATGAGGTCTATCGACATAGGCTTGCCCTTAATGATGTTAAGCGACGCCTCATCAGGCAATGGCGTCCCATTAAGTGAAACCGCCATAGAATTGCCCGATCCACACGGCAGCTGGCACAGCGGAACCTCTCGGAGGGCCTTAACGCCGTCTGGCCGCCGCGAAAACCCATTGATCACTTCATGAGGGATCCCGTCTCCGGAGCAGCACACAATTGCGTCGTAATCCTCTATTTTAAGCGACTCTGCGATCTCCTGGGCATGGTATCGGTGCGCGGTTTTAATTACAGTGGTTTCGCACCGAGCAGCAGCCAGCATTGGCGCACAGTGCTTGCGATAAATCGCCTCGGCCCTGCCCGGTCCACCGTGCGGGTTTATCAAAACAAGCAGCCGCTTTCGCGGTTTGGCGTCCTGGTATGCCTCGTCCATGATACGCGCCTCCACGTTCTCGTCTGCGTTAGTGTGCCCGTGGTGGATTGTCACGTGGATCGTCACCGGCGTATAGTGGAAGGGCTTCTTCTGCTTTGCATAGGTCAGAGCAAACACAGAGGCACCATTGGACTCGGTCTTCTCGATCCACAGCACGTTCTTAAACGGGATCTTCTCCGGACCAGCCGACCCGGTCGGAACACACCCAGTCCGGTGCTTCGTCATCCCTTCCAGAGTCAACCCCGCGTGGGTGACCTTGGCATTGAGGACTGACATTATAGCTACGGTGTCTACTCAAAAATATCAAGCGAGCGGGGTGGAGATAAAAGATGTAAAAAAGGGGGGATCGGAAATGAAAATTTGGGAGATCGAAGTGCATCGTAGGCCGGAATTCTAGTCCGGCAAGGCATTCGGGGTCTACTTCTGAAGGGAGGGTGCCGGTACATTTGCCAGAGCTGCTGTTACGACCGATTGGTGTTTACATCTGGACTGTGCTGTCGTGTGGTTTGTGGACTAGTCGGTAAGTCATAGAGGTGATTTTAGACTCCGATGCCGAGGGCTCTTTTTTGAGGAAAAAGGTGCATGAAAAACCGTGGAGGTTTTTCCCTCGCTCATTGCCAAACGTGACCCGCCCGGAGGCCTGGAGCATCATATTGAGTTGGCCCGCAGAGCTATTGGGCAGCGGCTGGGCGTTGTAATCGGTCACCTCGTGGCGGGTCTGGGGCATATTATTGTACATTTGGATGAACGACTCTCCGCCTGGAATGGGAGTGCCGTTCCATACAATGGGCGCATCAGCCGTCACAAACTTGAACAGGTTCTCACGGTATGTGTCCATCGCCTTGAAGAATTGTTTTTCAAAGCTCTCTGCTTCTGCATTTTTTGTTAACGACAAAATCCGCTAGTCGTGGGGTTTGGACCTACCTCTGTTGGTAATATTTATCAGTTCCGAGTAGTTCTATACTTGTTAGTCTCTGGCAGCGAAATATTAGTAGCATACATACGCTCATTTTTGTCGTTAGTATCGTTAGTATGTATATGTATAATATCAAGTATGCAACGGTTTGTGGTCAAATGTTTGATCTGAAAAACTCCCATTGACGTGCGGCTATGAATATTTAAATATTAAGACCGTTATCAATGCCGTTAGTGGGTATATATAGTTATTAATGAAATCCCTATTTCATGGATATTCCAATTGGCGAATGACATAAACATATTTTATATTTTTTCTTCAATGACGTACAAGTGGTGGATTGTCCAACACCTCCATCAACTCCACCCACATCACTTTGAACTCCAAGAATCCACTTGGATTAAAATGAGAAAGATTGAAAAGGCTCGACGATACCCTTGAAATGTCTAAAAGTGCTTACAGTTTCCTCCTTACAGTGGAGAACGTGGAAAGCCAGCGAAGAAATGCGGTCGACCCCGAAAAATCTGTCTGAACAAAACGAAATGGTTGCTTCAAAAAATGACCTAAGTGAACAGAAGGAAGAACAAGAAATTATTCAGGTGAGAGAGGAGAACTACAACCCTCAGCTGACAAACGAAATGTCTGAACCAATTGACAACTATCATGCTGAGGATAGGGGCCAGACCTTCAGATCGCGGCGAGTCTCAGCAAAGTATTTAAGACGGTAAGGTTTGGTGACAGTGCCTTGGAAACGCATTGCATTGCTTCGGCCTGGGTCAAATTGAGCAATACCTTCCAAAGAAGTTGCGGTGGCCACAACTTTGCTCGGGAATACTGGCCCCCCAAATTGGCAGTTTATGAGAAATCTGATCTTTGGAGCTATATCATTATGAACTGAGGCACTCCAACCGCGCCTTTTACCTCAGCATAATAGTCGAAGCGTTAACTCCAGAGTAGCTCAGTATTCTCCGGTGAATTCATGAGCTAATAACAAACAAAATTTACTGAATGGCCTGGCGTTGCTAAAACTAGACTAACTGATGGTCAAATCCCCCCACTTGGGACGATTCATTCGCCACCAAAAGGTTATCTGACTCCATGGATATGTAGTAGAGTTACCTTTTTGGTTGGCATACCATGAAACACATCCTCCATACGGAGTTGAAAAGACAGTATTCTTTAATGCCTCCTGAAGTGTGGTCTTCCAGTTCTGATACGCTTCGGACTTTACACTGACCGTCACTGCGCTCTCCTCAATGATCGGCTTGGCCACTTGTTTAATGTAGCTCTGGGCATTCTCAATTGCCATAACCACGCTCGAGTGACCTGTAGCCGAGTTGGGCCCTGCAACCATAAAGAGGTTGGGACAGCCCTCGATTAGAATCGTCTCATATGCCGAAATTCCTTCCTCATCCCACTTCTCCTGAACTGTGCGGGACTTGTCAATGCCCTTGATGGGGATCTTGTACATGCTTTTCTGCGTATTGTAGCCTGTGGCCGCAATAAGCACGTCGCATGGGTACGTGTTGCCCGCAGAGGTGTGAACATGACGCTCGCTTACGCGTACAATCTCCTCCTTGAATACGTGTAGTTTGTCACTGTGTAGCGCATCCGAATACTTTCGATCAATGACCATTCGCTTGCATCCAAACTTGAACTTGGGAATAAGCAGCTCGTGATACTTTTCTGGGATGGCTTTGCGCATGTGGTTCATGGCAATTCGCGAAAAATACCACTCTGCAATCCCGGAGAATGGATTACGAGCATTGAAATAGGGCGCTTTGAGTTCAGAAAACAGAAATGCTAGGAACCGATAGATTTTCATCCGCAGTATGCTCTTGCTCCAAAACCGCTGATACGATTCAAAAGCTTTGCGGCTGAAGTAGGGATATAGCCAATGATTGCTGCGGATCAATTGTACAACCTGCTTCGAGGTGTCAAGGATTTCCGGAACTAACTGGCACGCAGAGCAGCCATTGCCGATGACTACAATGTTCTTATCCTTAAGATCGACGTCGTGCCTCCAGTAACCAGAGTGCATATACTCTCCTTGGAACTTATCCTTGAGCCCTTCTACATCAAAATCATTCGGGTAAACTAGCCCACCCTGGCATAAGAAAACGAGCTTGGAGGTGTGTTCGTATACCTCGCCTGTAGTGTCGTTCTTGACTCGGGTTCTCCAAATCTTCTTGTCGTCATCCCAGTCAAGGCCAAGTACAGAGTGCTGGAGTTTAATGTTATCTACCAAACCGTGGTTCTCTGCTACACCGTCAAGATAGCGCTGCATCTCGTGATATGGAGGAGTCGCCTCCGTCCAATTCGGATTCAGGTCTGTAGAAAGCGAATACCACGGAGCAGGCACATCGCTCGCACATCCGGGATATCTGTTGGCATACCAAGTGCCACCGACACCATTGTGCCTTTCAAATATGACAAAATCAGTTGTCTTGAAGTGGTCCTTGAGAGTGATACCTGAAGCTAGACCAGAGAAACCAGCCCCAATGATTACTGCAGTTGAGTGTCTCTCGGCCATCTTACATGGGCAATTCGTGACAGGTTACTTTGCTGTTATATCAATTAGATGCAGTCAAAAGTATATTTATATCTACGGCATTTTTTGTTCCCCGCTATTTCTCCACTATCATTATATCTTTAATATACTCGGTATCGCTCAGTAACCCCTGTGGTCTTCCCCAACTAGCGCGAGTGCCGAAAGTGGGGCTAACCGAAATACCTGCACCACAGCACAAATCAAAACAATACCAGTATGCAAACCGCTCTACTGTACCTGATATCTCCTATATAGGGGTTGCACTCCGACTATACCGGTTTATACTGCCTATTCATTATCATTTATTTCTAAAGGGGGTTCATCAGATTTTCACGTGGAAGTAGGTCTGATGGTCGTTGGGGAAGTTACACATACACATTTCAAGATGCCGGTATAATAAAACTCCACAGCAACTCATAAAAACAGTGGCTTCCATTATGTCTTCAATCAGGAATGCTGCCGTTCTTTCGAAATTTGTTACATCGCGCTTTTACTCTTCGGCTAAGCCCAGGTGGTTCTAACTTTAAAAAGTTGGCTTAATTTATCACTTTATCTCCTATGTAGGATGAACATAGAAACATAACGATTCACGAACACTAATCCCCGATGACCACTTAGGGACTACTGGCCCGAATTATACTACTATAACTACAGTACTGGCGCCTATATGCTGTCGATTCCCGGTCAGTCGTGCACACCCCGGCATACCAAGTCCCGCTCAAATTACAACTAGATTTTTAATCTTTTAAGGGACACTTTGTGAATAGCTATATACTCAATCGACCTTGAATGTTTCCAAAGGAGATATATCAGGTAGTGTTAATGGTTTAAACGATATCTTTCCGGTGGTGTTAAAATTGCGCATTATGGTGTATTGGAAATCAAGAAGTGCGTCAAAGTGCTTATTTTAGTATTTATAACAGACCCTGCTAAGATAAATTTACGGGTTATTCAGCTGGACTATTGATGGTTACTTCCGCTCAATGCCCTTTGACTTGATACGTCCTCGGTGTTAATTGTATGTGTGGTCCTTAACAGGCTGTTACTCATAGTGAAAATTACTAGCGGAGCTCTTTGCTGGCGGATATGGGGTCCTGCGCTAGTGAGGGGAGAGAATTAAAGGAGAGGAAATGTGGGTCCCAATACAATAAGATGCGCATTCTATAGCTTCAAATGCCAAAATAATATCCAGACAGGCTATTTGCTTATGTAGTATGTACACGTATATTGGTACAATTGCTGCTGTGAGCTTTTCTGATATAGAAATATTCACTAGTAGGTAGAGAATTGCACACCTGCCAAAACTTATTAAGTTGTCCTTCCTGATCTTGATGGCCAATATCTTGATTCAGTTTTAAAAGCGGTAATTAACTGTATGATCCACAAATGAATTTAGTAACTATTCGCTAAAACACTACCTCTCCGGCATTAACTCGTAACATGCGTTATTTCAAGCGGCTTTTACTATTACTCGAATGTTACCTATCCGTGTTTGAATCGGTGCAGAGACCTCTCAGGGCAGGGTGGAGGAAGAGTCTCCAAAATGAACCCCACTGTTCCACATCTTGCAGAATAGTAGTGGGGTATTTTATATGTAGCATCGGGGAAGATTTAATGAATCTTTTCCCGCACAAATCTCCGGCGATCTAATGGAATTGATAAATAGTTTGAAAAGTATATAAACCTCACAAATAAACCATATTCATATCAATAAGTCTTAAAGTATAGCTGGCATACTAACAAAAATGAAGTTAAAGCAATTGATTTCAGCATCCGGTGTTGCCCTCGCAGGTCTGACAAGCGCCGCTCCAGCCAGTGGTAATGTCTACACCGATGGAACAGTTTTCAAACTTGATGGTTCCAATTTCTACTTCGCTGGTACTAACGCCTACTGGCTTCCTTTTTTGACAAAAGACGAAGACATTGTCAGTTCCCTCAAGCAGATGGTTGATGCCGGTCTCAAGGTCGTCCGAACGTGGGGTTTCTGTGATCAGGACTCGACTAACGAGGGCCAATTCCCAGCATACTTCCAGTCTTGGGCAGATGGAAAGCCAACCATCAACGAAGGTGCAGATGGGCTTGCTCGTCTGGATACTGTGGTCGCAGCAGCCGAATCCGCTGGAATCAAACTTATCATTCCATTTGTCAACAATTGGCAGGACTATGGCGGAATGGACGTGTATGTCAGGAACGCTGCGTCTGTTCAAACTCATGACCAGTTCTATACTGACGCAACTATCAAGAGCTACTTCAAGGATTATATCAAAGCTGTCGTGACCCGATACCGTCACAGCTCTGCAATTTTCGCTTGGGAGTTGGCCAATGAGCCCAGATGCTCAGGTACTATGGAGGCTAGCAGTTCTTGTAATACCGAGACCATCACCAATTGGGTCAAGGAGATCTCCTCCTATATCAAATCCCTTGACTCTAGACATTTGGTGACTGTAGGTGACGAAGGTTTCTTTAACCGCCCAGATGATAGCTCTTGGATTAATAATGGGACCTCCGGCGTCGACTTTGACACTAACTTGGCACTTTCTGACATCGACTTTGGCACCTTCCACTTGTATCCACATAGCTGGAGCATTGACTCTGCACAGGCTACTCAATATATCAAAGATCATGCAGCCTCTTCGGTGACCGTTGGGAAACCTGTTATCTTCGAAGAGTACGGTATTCCAGGGATCCAGGAAGGAAATGCTTCTGTTATTTCCCAATACGAGTCCTGGCAGAAGTTGGCTTATGATTCTCTTGCTGCTGACCTTTACTGGCAGTTCGGACCATCTGACTTGTCTGAGCCCCTTAAGTTGGATGAGAATACTATTTACTCTAACAATCCTGGCTACAAATCCATTGTTTTGGATCATGCTGCTGCCATGTCCGCTAAGAACTCCTTTTGCTCTACGAAAAAGGGCCACCCATGCCACCGAGATAAAGCACAGGGAAGGTCGGACCAATAAATATCATGGTTTGAAATTTTATTTGCCAAATTCTTGTTTGAAACACATGCAAATAGGGAAAATATGCTGATGTATTTACGCCTAACTCAGTCACAAGTGAAATCGGCCATGACTTCTACTACTATCCAACATGTCTCCAGATATATAAATAGTCAATTCATTTAAAGTCTCATCATAAGCTTAAGTAGACCATAGTCTAATATTTGG
This sequence comes from Blastobotrys mokoenaii, assembly GCA_003705765.3. Taxonomy (NCBI): domain Eukaryota; kingdom Fungi; phylum Ascomycota; class Dipodascomycetes; order Dipodascales; family Trichomonascaceae; genus Blastobotrys; species Blastobotrys mokoenaii. The sequence continues at coordinate 27,329 of PPJM03000066.1, forward strand.
CTTCACCATCCAGAGCGATAACTTTATCCTAAACAATTGTAAACCCATTCTAAACATTGTAAGAGAAGGATATATCTGAATTAAGTCCCTGCAAACTGCTGGAGGTAGACTATATCTAATTTTGTGGCTTCTATAGCCCTTGATATAACCTCTTTCTTGTTTTATTTAATTTAATTATTTCACTTTATGATATAGTTTCAGATTTTTTGTAAAGTGAAAGGAACCATGTACTTGAATATTTAACTTTAACCAATTTGCCTCATAGTGGGATATTATTTAGTCATGAAATGATGAACCCTACTTTGCCACTAGCCCAAATCAGAATTGCAGGAATTGCTTTGTTATTTATTCAGCCCAAATGAGTGAAAAAAAAAAAAAAAAAAAAAAAAAAAAAAAAAAAAAAAAAAAAAAAAAAAAAAAAAAAAAA
>PPJM03000067.1:0-24868 GCA_003705765.3 Blastobotrys mokoenaii
GGGCGATAACTCTATACTGGGGTAATCAATTGTTTACCCATTCTAAACATTGAGGGTAGATGATGCGGAATTCCCCCAGCAAGCTGGCGATACGAGGAAAAACCATTAGCCCTTCCAAATACCGATATAGTAAGGTACCGAGGTTAATGGGGAAAGACCTGCATCAACATCATCTTAGGATAGAACTAGCGGTTCAGATTTGAGGAACTCAGCTACCGCTAGGAGGCCATCTTTCGTGTTGAGGAGACGGCTCAGACTGAGCTCCGGGGACGCTGCGAGCAGCAAGTGGCGGGATTGCTCCCATCGTTTACACTGGGTGAGGATATGGTCAATCGTTTCGAGCGTGTTTCCATCGCACGCACACTCCCATTGGCGGTCCGAAATTTTCAAGCTGCAAAAGTACTCTCCAAAGCACCCTTTGCCCATGCGCAATTGCACGATTTTGCTCAGGATGTGTCGAGGAGCTGACTTCAAAGTCGACCACAACGGGTTTTCACTGGGGCGAGTATATGGGGTGCACCCATTGATCTCACGGTAGTGTTTGCCCGCTGTTTCTGAAATGAAGACCTTGCGCCATTTTTTGCATACTTTCCGACGGATTCTGTTGCGGATCTTGTTGGTGACTTTGCTTCTATCTATCTATCTAACCTCTCCTTGCCAGCTTGAGTCCACTCAAATTATCGCATTCGCGCCGTGGGGGTTGGCTACCCCCGTAGCCCTCGGGAAACACCTCCTTCGCCGTCCCCCTGCGGCTCGTGAGGCTTATGCGGCTCCTGCGGCTCATTAATAATATGGCAGATTCTTACGGTAGCGGACTCTTACAGCATCGTAATTGGGCGTCTGGTGTAGTTGGTTATCACATTCGCTTAGCATGCGAGAGGTCCCCGGTTCGATTCCGGTGTCGTCCAATTTCTTCCTGTAGCGTTAGTGGTTTAGTGGTAAAATTCATCGTTGCCATCGATGAGCCCCCGGTTCGATTCCGGGCTAACGCAATCAGCTACGACCATATCCAGGTGGCAACACCGTCTCTCGTTCGATCGGCAGCAGTTAAGCACCTGAGAGCTCGTCCAAGTACCGCGGTTGGAGACAACGCGGGAACAGCGAGTGTTGTAGCTTTTTTGCGCGCGAAATTAAATTAACTTAATTACGTAATTTACTATTTTTATAATAATTATTGTTCGTTGACTTTAGCAAAGTTACCTTGTCGATACATCGTAGACACAGCGAACTGAGCAGCAAGGAATCAAGGGAATGCAATTATCTAATACCAGATCAAACACTGACACCAACTAAACAGATAAGGTGTCTAATGTATCTGTGTATAGGTTGCAATTCTGAATAGCAGTACTGCAGATAGTTCTCAATAAGACGGGTAAAGAAAAGGAAAAGAAATAGAATAGAATACAGGGAGGTTTAAATATACAAGATCTTGAATATGTCATGTACCAGATCAGGCTAATTATTTCTGGTCCCTGCATTGTCATGATTTGTAAAGTAGTTCCATGCTCAGATGTTGAGATGAGGGTGAGTCGACCACCGGAAGTCGGGCAAGTTACCGGCAGCACTACTGCAGCACTAGCTGCACAGGGTTTAATCAGAGGGGCCCCACATGCGAACCTAACCCCAGGATACCCATATTTAAGGGGTAACCATGAACTCTTCCTCTCCAGCGAACTATTGTCAAGTAGTCTGAGGTTGGTTGATTAATTGAACCCAACTAACAGTTCTATCTACCTAGTACAATTTAACATCAGATGAGACTACCCATTCTCAACAGTTTTACAGCCCAGTTAATAAACAGGTTTGCAGGGAATTGATTTTAGGATATCAGTCTAGATGGTATATACATCGATGACTAATACAATTAAGCAAAATGTGATGACTAATCATTGAGAAAATCTTATATTGTAAATGAAAGGCTGTATTGAAGAAGAATAATAATTATATATTGCAGTCCCATATAAAGCTTCTATGATGGGCTATATCCACATTGGCAACTACGGCCCATTTAATGAAGTCTAAGTATATCTAATAACTGGGTATATAGAGAGGTTTGTGAAAGAGATATTACAAAATTACAGAGAGTTTGTAGTTTTAACATGAAAAAACCCCTCCAAAAGAGTTCTTTTCGCATAGTCCTAATTAAGTTCATTTAAACTTAATTCTTTCTTTTCTACTCAACGACACTGCAAGTCCATCAATACCGAACTGTTTAAGCTGAAGGTAGTAAGAGCACCTTTGGCTTAGCTAAGCTGATTGGTTAAATTGATTAATTTTGATGTTACGTTCGAATCAAGGTGAGAGCCATGCCAAAAGAGCGCTTTTGGGAGGAATTCTTTCATGTTTAAACCACTCGAGCCTTACAAATTGACAGTCTTAGATAGTCTAATTGAAGTAAGGATACCTTATCAGACTCTTGTGATTCAGCTTGAGTTTTTTTTTTTGCCAATGTTTACATTTGGATAGATAGATAGATAAATCGATTAAAGTCTACATTTGGTTTAATACAGTACCCATCGGTCATTTACCAGGATTTTTTTGCTCGCAATCGACGGGCATTTTCAACTCCCTATTAAGTTCCAAATTACTTCATTGATAAAAATAATTTGAACTCATTAGCCAACCTTGAATTAATCTAGGTATTACGCACCATTGAAGATATTGTTAATACTCATGCTTAGGATAGAGGCATATGGACCAAACATCTCAGAGCGTGGCGAATCTCAGATATGTACTTTAGATAGGAAGGGAAACCTTGTCCTGGCTGTGTTTGGAAGCTATCGAATCAACCTGGGTTAAATTGGTAAATATTAAAAAAATTAAGTCCGAATTAAGTTGGGACCTTGGTAAATGACCGTCGATTGCGAGAAAAAAAATCCTGGTATATGCCCGATGGGTACTGTACTGACAGGAATTATTTAGTAATAATTTGACATAGTCTTACAGGGATTCTGCATCATGCATCATCATTCACCTCTTGTTATAGAGCACTTTTATTCTCCTGAAATGTTAGGAACAGTGTTACTTTTTGGTATCACCCTGGATACCCTGGATTTGCTGTACTATCTCAACATCACTCTTCATCTTGTTTCCTTGCATACAAGTCCTCGCTCACTCTTAACTCAAACGACAACCAAAAAAGTATCCGGTTAGTCGAAAGAAACTATATATTAATTAAAAGTACAAAACATGTTTTCTTATCCTCTCATATGCTCATGCACCGTTTCTATTGTAATTAATGGGGATGATATTGCCAATCAATCGCTGCTACAAGAGTATATATTAAACAAATTGTCAAATGTTTTAGAATAGAGGTACAGTTGTTTTGGCGTCCTTTTACGCTCCCATTTGACGTACTTTTTAATTAGAACTAAACCCATTTTTGCAAGATTGATTTACTAAATTGCCTTCGCCAAGTTAGGAATTTAATTAGGATCGGGGAAAGAACGTCAGAGGACGTTAACTACTATACCTTAAACCCTAATAATACTGATTCGTTGTTAGTAGTAGCATAAGAAGAAGAATATATCTATATCAAGTCCCTGCAAACTGTCAAAGGTAGAATAAATCTAAATATTTTGGCTTTTACAGATCGTGACATAAACTTTATAATAGATATCTTGTGCGAAGCATTAAGTTGGCTGGACCGCCTGTATCCAACCCACAGTAAACAATGCAAATTCCCTCAGTACCTGACGACCAGAGAAAACGAGCATCCATTTAATCCTCTAATACCCCAATCACCATTGAATAAAGCGACAAGAGTAGTGGGAGAAAATATCAGGTCAATATTATATCTAAGAATAAGATTGGGGTTCGGATTCAAGAAATCAGCTACCGTTTTGAGTCTATCCTTGGTACTCAGGAGTTGGCTCAAGCTAAGCTTGGGGGAGGGTGCAAGCAGAAAAATCGCTCACACTTGGTGAGGATATGGTTGATTGACGGGTGGGGTCATCACGCTCACACGTCCATGGTCGGTCAGAGATGTTGAGTTTTCGGACGTAGTCTCCAAAGCGTCCCTTGCCTGTACGCAATTGTATTACTTTAATTGGGATGTGGCTGGGGACGGAATTCACAGAGGATTTTGACTTGGCCACAGGTAGGGAGTATTTCTTGATATGGCTGTAAAGTTTCGCCCTGGTATCGGTGGGAGGGCAATTGTCTATGGTTTGTCTTAGTAGTAGCATATAAAATCATCTAAAGCTGTGGGAGGTATGTTTTTTGATATAAATTTTTTTAAAGGATTGGAGTTAGCTACATAACAATATTTTTTTTAAAATAGTAACTGTTTCTGATGAACGGCGAGACCAGCAGAAACGAGGTAGAATGGACACTTCACAGTCGTGGGAATGTATATACGACGATTATATCTTCTGATACAATGCATCGTACAGTACTCTCAGTACCCTTTGCCCAGCTGTCAACATAATATGGTAGTGTTTAAAATGTAGCCGCTCAGCGAGTACGTGTAATACAACAATGCCAATTACCAGGAAAGAGTAGGTTTTACAATTTACCCCAACAGCAGACATTACCAGGAAAAGCAGGCAGGTAAGTTGTTTCTATTGTCGTAAAACGCCGTGAGTAAACCTACTACTTGGCGCTGTTTCTATGCCCGCTACGATCCCTCATTGCAAAACCGTCAAATTCCAATGAAATGAGTTTAACTATCGATATTAATACTTGATTTTCTAGGTGCTTCATTGAAGTAAACACAAACTCGTCTGTTTCGAAACATTTCTCATAGTCCATATTGTTACAACTTCAAAAAGAAAAAGAAAAGATAGAGATTGATTTGACCTAAGTGCACAATTGTATTTACACAACAGATAATATATATTTCCAACCACTGACGACATCTAACCAAATTACAGCCAATCTGATTGGATCCTCCTAGTGCCGAGGCATAATAGACAAAGCGCCGGCTGGTAGAGAAAAACTTCAAGTTTCGGAGTCTCTAGCATTAAATTACATATCCTAAAAGCTGTCGCTGAATCTTGCGCTTTCAAATTTAATGCTGAACTTCGATTATCAAATAGATATGTGATTAAAATTCTAATCATGAAAATAGCATTTCCGAACATCCCTCCAAATGATCTCCAAGTCTTCGCGTCTGGGAAGTATTCTGCGGAACATCACCTCTAGTCTATCCTCACCAAGCACAACAATTACAATCAAAAATCGAATCTCGAACCCAATAAAAGATTCTTGTATCAATATATCACCCAATTGACTCTTCGGGATAAATTTCGTTTTATTCAGAAAATAAAATGGCCCAGAAGAGGTTATTTGGATCCCGAATTGCTGCAGGGCCAGCACTGATTCTTCTTTATACAATCTCAGAGCCGCCACCAATACACTGAATATAACTGCCACCAGTCGATAATATAATGGATATTCTCTGCTGTGAATAAGAAATGCTACACTCGCCAATAGCAACACCGTTTTTATAATGTACACGAGCCTCTCTGCAGCTATCCGACCCCAGCTGGGGCTCAGCGGCCTCTTAGTGACAATATATTCCAACAAAGCTGGAGACTGCTGCCTCCTAATGATACTGTAACCATTTCCCTGCCACCCTTGGCCGCTATCGGTCTCCATCGACGAATGGCTCTTAGTTTGCGCTGTCCACCGGGGTTCTCTCCGGGACAACCAGAGATCATCGGTACAGAACATACGCGCCATTAATTCTGAGATTTACCATATTCCAATCGCGTGTTAATGAGCGCGTTTGTCTCGTGTTTATTGGTTCTGAATGTAAGGATTTTCAACCCGGGAACGCCATGTCCTTTGAATTTGAGGGACGAATCAAGGAGTTCCCAGGAGTTAGGAGTAAGTAAACCCGATAGATCAAGAGTAATATTAATGTTATCTGCAGTTGATAACTTCACCTGTAATGCAAAAGGGCAGAAAGGTGAGATAGTGTGGGAATACTTCTTATCTCACGCACACTCCGATCACCTTGCTGGATTAGAGACGCTAGTCGGTGGCCCGGTTTATATGACGCCTGGTACGAAGGCATATCTGAGTGCGTTAAAAAAATATGATCATGTGCTTAACAGTGTCCGGATCCATGAGCTTGTCTACAACCGGCCAGTGGATATTGTACGCAACGGTTGTGTCAAATACCACGCAGTGGCTCTGGATGCAAATCACTGTCCTGGTTCATCGATGTTTCTTTTGTGGGACTCCAATTCGGCTGTTCTGTATACAGGGGATGTCCGGGCTGAGGAGACTTTTGTCAACGCGTTATATGAGAACCCGGCACTGTATCGATTCATCCGTGGTGGCCGGACTTTGGACTGCATCTACATTGATAGTACATTTATTTACAGAGCAAGGGCAAAGGATGACCGTAATAAGACTGCCACTGTGAACAATAAACCGGTCATTTTCTACGAAGGCTTAAATTTGGATATCCCATCAAATACCGATGGCATTATGCCGTTCATTAAGGATAAGCTCCCATATTACCTAGATACGACGTATATCTGCTGTGATGGAAGGTTCAGTGGATTTGAAAAAGCGATTTTATCAGTCGCTGCTGCCCTAGAGAGCAAAGTAGGGAAGATTAAGATCCATGTAACCGAGGAGCTCAGGTCGATTTACGAAAAAACAAAAGATTACGACGATTTCAGCTACGAGATATGCAAATACTTACTGGAGGAGGGAGGCAAGCCAGAGAATGCACTGCTGCACTTTTGTACAAAAAAGGAGTGTGCTATTTCCCAGAGGGACGATGCGGTTTATATTCGATTTTATGTTGTACCACCTTTTGACCGACCCACTGGTACAATCGAGGGCAAAAATGGTGCAAAAGTTGACACAAGGTTATATGTCCCGCAGTCGCGGCACTCTTCACTGGAAGAAATTAGAAATCTAGTGAAGGTGTTTGCTCCCCGGGACGTGGTTCCCATTGTGGAAGGCAGCCTTTTACACACCTTGGGGATTACGATCCAGAGTTTATTTAAGGACTGCTGTTCCTCTCAAGCCAGCTTTAGCTTTGACGTGCAATTTAATTCTCGAGAGATACGGCCTTTGCCTAGCAAAAAGGAGTGTGAGGATCGTATGATTGAGATTATTATGAATGATGACAATTTGATGACGCGCCAGAGGTTTGCTTATGAAAATCGACACAGTGGGGAGACTCAGAGTTCCGAAGATTATGACAGTGAGTACGAGGCTCCGTCGTCTCCGATTAAGCAAGATGATATGAGCGAAAATGATACACACAAAAGGAATATACCGAACCAAAAGTGTTGCAATGAACGAACAGCCCCAGAACAAGTGCACTCTAATAAAGTTCAAGATGATGAAGGTGTTTTAAAAGGCAGTTCGACTTTGGAGTTGGAGAGGGATAGTCAAATGAATGGAAAAGAATCTCTTGATTCACTTGTCTCTGCTAAAAGCCGTGCTATCGGAGAATGGTCAATTACCCGGCATGGGAATAATCGCGACACGAATGGAGCGAGAATTAATACTCGATATGAAAACAGTAAACATGCAAATGGTGAGGAAATGGCAGAAGCCGGCGACAAAAAGAACTTAGCAGCCGGTCAAGCATTCCCGTCTACTGGCGACAGTATCAATGAAGGGTTAATAAAAGGAGAGCCATCCACACCACGGAAGCGAAGGCGTGATGATCTAGACAGTATGCCTGAACATCCATCTGATGCCAACCCCGTTGAGGTCATTGACGAATCAGTCATGGTTATGAGTCCCCTGGCTACTAATGCCTCGCATACTGATCTTGCAACGACTATGAGCAGCATAATACCCACCCCAGAAACGCCGCACAAGCAGATTCTGAAAGAAGCAAGCGATGAAATACCAGAAACGCCTGCCCAAAAATTGCCCACATTTGTTCTCAACCGTATTTATTTAGCATTGTCCCCGAAGAACACCAGCCCCAAAAAAAAGGTTCAACCTTGGGAAAATGATTCGGGCCCATCTTCCAGTCAGCCAATTGCTGTCTCAACTATTGCCAAGAAAAAGAAGGATCGCCGAAAGAAGAGGTTTCTGACTGTTCGTCGTCAGCCTCAGCGAGCAGCAAAAGAGCGCCCCGCTAAGCTTTCAACAGCAGATCTAAATTTCCATGTTATGGACGACGAGGTATTTAACGAAGCAAATATTTTGGAGAGCTATGATGAAGGTGATTTTCGGTTAAGGCCAGTCGACCTCGACAGAATTGGATCAATCTATTCCAAGATTAACCATGAAATGACCAAGTACGAGTATTGCGAGTCGTTCGCCCTGTCTTGTATTTAGTCAGGCTTTTATAGGCTACAAAGTGATAACCCATTCAACCGATAAAAGAATAAATAAAAATTGTCATATACACATTAGTACTAAACCTGGCCAACATATCCCACAAATTCTTCATCTTCATGGAGGCCAAGGAGTTCAGGATCTTCCTTCTTTTTCACACGCTTAGTGCTCACCCCGCCAAAGCGTTCTTCTTCCGCCTTTTCAGCGGCCTGAACGTCTTCTCGCTTCGCCTTCTCCCTTGCTTCTTCGTCAAGCCTGAGTTGCGCCGCATGATGTCGCTGCAATTCCTCAAGCTCTTTTTCAATCTCTTCAGCAGATTGCAATCCGCCGTCCATAGAAGTGGAGTAGCTATTTAAGTCTATCGGAAGCTTTCGGATCAGCGCCAAGTGAATTATAGCTGGGTTCTTACGCTCCTCTTGCTTAAATTTGAGCTTGATCTGGCGACGCGTACGGCCCGGGAAGAGCTGAGAAATAAGCCCGAAATCAGTACCCCATTGCGAAATGGCGCGGTAAAACTCCTTCGTTTCCAGGTCGTCCCATCGGTCTCCCTTATTTCGCTTGCTGTAACTGAGCGCAGTAAATCCTGGTCCGAAGAGTACTTCATCTGTCTGGTCGTCTTCGGCGTCTTTCTCCTCGGCTGCTCTGTTGGTGGTTGCCCTATGCCGGTCAACCACCGTGCTGTCCAGATCCACAACCATTGACCCATCGGCGGCCATTTTAAGCTGGAGAGCAGCCGGCTCCTCTTTTGCCTCCTCACTGTTCCTGAATTCTTCATTCCATTGATTCTTTCTCTCGTCTTCCAACCGTCTTCTTTCCTCCTCCAGAGTCTCATCTGGAATGTAGACACGGCCCTGACTTCGGTACATCTTTTTCAACTGAAGGACCTCTTGGCGCTTCAGCCGCTTGTCCTGGCGGTACTTTTCATACTTGTCAAACTTTTCGTTTTTCTCTGCAAATGGAATGTCCTTGCACATGTCCGCCAGAGTGAACTTGTTGGCGTTGATAACGAACCTCTTCTTGGACTTCTTGGCAGCTACTGGGGCCAGGCCGACGACCTCGATATCGTCATCCTCATCGCCTTGTTCCTGCTCCCATGGACGGTCTCTAATGTCTTCAGGGTCAAGGACAATGTTCCCATCTTCATCGACAGGATATTCCTTGCGCGGTGGCGACGGCAGAGACACGGGGGGTGGCGATGGTAGCGATGGAGCAGGCAATGGCGAAGGTGATCGCATACGGGCCAGCGGAGGCGATGCTCGAGATGTACGGACGGCAGCCACTCGTTTCCGCTTGGCGCCTTTCCTTCCTGGGCGGGCAGAGGCTTCTTCCCCCTGCTGAAGGCCCCCTGTACCGCCGCTTCTAGCGAGCCGGGCTTGCAATAACGGCAGTTCTTCGAATGTATCACGGACATATGCGTTAATTGGCGCAAACGTGCTCACTCGAGGGCGTTCCGGCGACTCTCCTCGGACCGACCTGCTGCCTCCTCTAATGAAGCTGGTTCTAAAAGTGCCCCCATCTTCTGCTTGCTCTTCCTCGACATCGCTATCCCCTCCTCGGATGTTGCTTGTCCTAGCACGACCAATGGAGCCACGATTTAACAAACGCCCGTTGACAGGTTGTGGGCGTGAAGGCGACTGCGGCGGAGCCTCCATCGGTATACTAGCAGCATTGCGAGATCTTACAGAAAGCGGCGACCCAATGGGAGAGGATGTTGGCCCCGAGGGACTTGAGAGTGGGATTGGCGCACCACCACCGGACGAAGACGAAGCAGCAGGTGGCCTACGGGTTGGGGTCTTCGGAATTGCGACACTAGGCTTTGATGGTGCAGGCTGAGTCTTTTTCGCCCCCAAGGGCCGCGATACAGGGCCCTTTGGGACCGAAGAAGCAGGTTTACTCGGCATAGCAGACTTTGGAATCGCCTGGGACAAATTCGTTCGCGCTGACGACCGCGGAACCGCCTTTGGAGTAAACGACGTCCTTGGTTTAGACGCAGAAGGCGCTGGAGAGGCCTCAGGAGGCCTGGACCCTAGTTTGAACATTGGTCGTGGCTTTGAAATAGTGCTCTTCTCGGGACTCTTTGGCGCTTCTGGCGACTGGAGCTGCGTAGCATCAACCTGAGTCGAATCAACCTGCGTCGATTCAAGCCCTTTATCCTCCTGTGTCCCGTCTACTTGTGTGTCCTGGCTCGTATAAGTAGTGTCTATTAGAGTGTCCTGCGACGGAGTGCCCTGTTGCTGGATCTGGGTCCCGTCAATTTGGCTTCGGTCCACCTGGGTTGCCTCGGCCTGTGAACCACTCTCTTCAAGCCCCTTTTCCGGGCTAGCTTTCGTATCCTGAGATACGCTTACTCTATCCTGGTCAGGCGGAGCCGTGACCGCAGAGGGCCGAGGCCGGGCTCTACCACGGGCCTTGGGCACGAATTTCTGCGAAGACTTGTCTACCCACTGGGTCAGTATGCCAAAATACACCCTGCAGAGAGGTCTCTCACTTACTAACAAAACTCATCAAAGACAAGCGAGCCGTTCAGTCCTGTCGCGTTTTTTTTTATCGCACGGTGCTATCGCTTTTTCCTCCGACGCGCGCCCTGCAAAAACGAACTTTTCATATCAGCACTTTGCAAGATAAAAAAAAATGTCTTTTGAGCCGGTCGCAGAGCACAGCTTTGGGCGCGAGTACGTGCTTGGGCTAGCGGCGATTGGGTCGCATGGGATTCTGGCCAGTCTGAGCGACCATTCGTTGCACCTACTGCCTTTTGACCCGATAGAAATCAAGACTGCGGGCCCTTTATTTAGCGTTGCAAATGCCCATCGATCGGCCATCCAGGCGGTCAAGACATTTGATGCCCACACCGCCGCAACCTGTGCGGCTGATGGGGTCAAGTTGTGGGACCTGCGCAGCAGGGCTGCTGCGCCTGTTGCTGTGTACACCAACGAGCAGGGCTCGCCGTTTGCCAGTTTGGACACTCTAGGCACGCGCATTGTAGCGGGGACCGAGTTGGTGGGCGTTGATGCCGGGGTGGTATTGTGGGACGCCCGAAAAGGTTCGGTGCCAATGCAATCATACATGGACCCACACAATGAGGACGTCACGGTAGTTCAATTCCACCCGACAGATGCCAATGGACTCTTGTCGGGTGCCCAGGATGGGTATGTTAACATTTATAACACGTCGATTGCCGATATGGATGACGCAGTGTACCAGACGATCAACCACGAGGCAGCGGTGCATCTGGCTGGGTTCCTGCCGGGCAATGACCGCAAGATCTATGTGAAGAGCAACATGGAGACTTTTTCCGTGTACCATGTGGCCAATCCGGACGATGAGGTCGAGGAGCCCAAGCCCGTGGACTTTGGGGACATTAGAGAGCAGTGGGGGTGTGAATACGTTGCTGATGTAGCAGACGGGTACATTGCATGCGGGTCTAATAGCTCCAATGAGTTTAAGCTGCTGAGGTACAACAATGACGAGGAGGTTTCTGGTGAAACTGTGGTCATGAATAATGGGCATGGTGAGGAGGTGATCCGAGCCATTAGCCTTGACCGAGAAAGGAATTTGATATATACCGGTGCAGAAGATGGCCGGGTTGTTGCGTGGAGATCGACGGGCTATGCGCTTGCACCAGCCGTTGCAAACGCTACTGCTACCGAAGACAATGGTGAAGCGGATGGTGATGGCTGGGAAGAAGTATCTAGCAAGAAAAAGAAAAAGAGCAAGGAAGATAAAGAAAAAAAGAAGAAAAAGAGCGACAAGAGACAGTCGAAGGATGGCAAGCGATATAGACCGTACTAATTACCGATTTCACATATTTGGTATAATATGTCGCCAAATCTTTTTACATCCAAGTGCAGTTTACCGATATAAAGAATCATATCATGCATTTCCTATTCTATAGTCACGCAAACCGCGAGCGAGGGTGGTTCAAAAGTCATCAGCAAAATCAGGGTCAGTCTCCATTTCCATCAACAGCGTTTCGAGGCCAGGCTTGGTGTATGGAATATAAACAACTTCCGTGCCCGATGCCTCTCTAGATAACACTGCCATCCGATGCTCGATAAACTCGGTAAGCATCGTCCGAAAGTTGAGCTCGTTCGAAGTAATCAGTTCGGCCATACAGCGCTGGTAAAACAACTTGAACTCAATGCCATGGGCGACGGAGCCCGGCGTACTGCTGTCGTCTGGCGGCAGAGACTCGGTCATCGTCTCCAGTTGGTGGCAGGCCAGAATTCGATACAAATACTTTTCGTTACGAGTAAGACTCGCAAGCACATACTTTGCACCCTTAACCCCCACCGTCTTGTCATTGCGACCCAGACTCAGAGGCTCAGCAAAAGAAGTTTCGGTGTTATACAGCTCAAACGTCGTAAGATCGTGCCACAAAAAGTTGAACTGGGCAAGTTTCGCGGCGTCCCACAACAACGGTGCGCGGATGCTATCAACGCTGGCTACCAGCCACAGCTGCGGGATAGATGCAAGTTTGGCGAGAATTGCCTGGGTCTTGTCATTCCTCAGATACTCGCCGTCAATGTTATGCAGTAGAATGGCCAACTTGGGCTTCGTAGCAGAGCCCGAGCTACTGTCCGCCATGGCCGAAATAAGGTCATTCAAGTTTTGGGGCACCTTGCGGTTCTTTGCTATTAGGACAGTGGCCGCCTGCTGAATTATCTCCCTAATTGTAATCGAGCTATTGTAACCATTCACAACCAACACCGGGAGCGATTCGGGCAATTGCCGCTCTACAAAGTCGAGCAGAATGTCATGTTTCGACCCCACGCCATAGAACACCAAATTGAACCCCTGACCCAACTCAAACGCCCACTGAGGATACATTGTTCGATAGAGCGAGACGAGAAAATGCTTCTGGTCCGCAAATTCTTCCTTTGATTCGGCAATATACTCGTTGAACATGTCGTAGTCGATCTCCGGAACGTTGCTGAATGGAGTTGTCGACACTTTTACCTTCATTCGATGCTGCTCAAAAAACCCTTCCGAACCATCAAGGAATAAGCTGGCAGGTGTAGATCCTACCTCACCCATAACCGGTTGATTTTCCCGCAATTCTTTAATGGTCCTACGCTTTCGACCTTTTAAGGGCGAAAGAAGGGTATCTTCGTTATTATTGCTCTCTCGAATAATCTTCTCTGCAATTGCCTCATCTTCTTCATCCAATTCCTCCTCCTCTTCGTCCTGTTCGCCTCTTCCCGCCATGATTCGTTCCATCATGAACTTGGTGGCCCTTTTACGGGCGCTGCGATCCCAGTCTCGGCCCTTGCCCGGACTCTTATCCAGAGTCGCATGGAATGGTGTACGCCTTGGAGATGCAAATATCGACTTGAGGGGCGATTTGTGCGGCGATTTACTAGGAGAACGCATAATATCCCCTTTAGAAGGGTCCCCTAATACCACTGCGGCCCTTTTAACCGGAGAAAGACTCGGCGTCCGGGGACCGCCCAGATCCTGCTCCTGTGGAGGCGTACTCTCTCGAGAGCTACCAACCGTCACGCTTATTTCTCCGTCCTCTCCAACTCTCCGCCGTTTCCCCATATCTTTAATCCACTCGCGTCTTTCTATATACGCGAGATCAACGCGGTGGAATTTCACTTAATCTTTTTCCGGCCCGGGAAATAGCCCTTCCGGGTAACCAAAATTTTGACAGCCGGGTAAGAGTTGACAAATTTCAAAAGCCAGTCCTATCTTATCGTCCAAAACTGCTATAGCTTTAAGGAAGAGATGCTGACTTTCTGCCCGTCCTGCACGAACATGCTCCAAGTAAGTACCCAGAGGTGGTGCATGAATTAGTGGCTAACTGTTTTTGGTAGATCGCCCGAGGAGGAGATGGTTCAGGGCACCGATTCGAGTGCCGTACTTGTCCATTTGAGTTCGAAATTAAGAATGACATGCAGGTTTTTGACCGAAAGATTATGGACAGGAAGGAGGTTGATGATATGCTTGGCGGCGAGGGTGCATGGGACAACGTAGACCAAACCACAGCGCAGTGCGAGAATAACTGTGGCAATGACCACGCATATTTCTATCAGCTTCAGATCAGATCTGCTGATGAGCCGATGACTACATTCTACAAGTGCACCAAGTGTGGCCATCAATGGCGAGAGAATTAATTATGTGCTGGAGGGTGGACAATGATAGATGATAAGATACTAACTAACTAATGTTTGCAATGAGTCCAAGATATGTACAAAAATTTAACGATCATGATATATTGAAATGACAATGCGCGAAGTATCATTAATTGAACGAACTGTATATATATACTAGCAAATTTGAAGACAAAAAATTGAATAGCAATGTGAAAATAAAGTTTTAAAAACCAATAAATTTCCCCTATAATAAATCAATTACTGGCACTTTGCCTCGGCATCCTGAGCAGCAAGGACTCGCTGGGCCTCCTCGGCGGCCTTGACACCAGAAAGGCACATGGCACCAAAGGTTGGACCCATTCGGTTGGCACCGTCGACTTCGGAGAGCTCCATACCGCCAACAATCAAACCTGGAACGACCTCACGAGTGTTCTTGACAATGGCATCCTCAGCTCGACCCATGTCTAGACCTCGCATACCGCCAAGCTTCTCAAGCAGCCCCATAGAGACAACTCGCTTAACAGAGAAAGCGCCGAATGGACCATCATGACCAGTCGTCGAGATGACAACTCGAGCATTGATAGTGTTTGGATCCATGCAGCTCTGGTCGTGGTGGTGCATAGTGACAAGAGTCCAGTTGGTGACAACACCGGCAATTCGAATAGAGCCGTCTGGATTCTGTCGCGTGATCAGATCCTCAACCGCAGTGGCATTGAAAAGCTTGACGTTAGGGAAAAGAAGCACCTTGGACAGCAAGGTCGAAATGAAGAGAGTGGCGTGCTTCACCACAACGTAGTCGCCCTCATCTTCATATGGGACCTCAATCTCGTCCAGGAACTTCTCAGCAGGCTTTCGCAGAACCATGGCAGAGAAGAGCTGACCACCAAGGAAGCAACCGCCACCAGAAGCAACGTTGGACTCAATGATAGCAATTCGGAGGTCTGGTCGCGACTTGGCGAGCATATAAGCGGTAGAAAGACCGCAGGAACCAGCACCAATAATGACAACGTCACTCTCAGCGTAGTCGTACAAGTCTTTGAAGTATCGAGTCGTCATGGCTCGAGAGACAGTCGATTCCCGGATAGGGGCGAAGCTGAACGACTCCCAGTCAGTGACCTCGTTGGTCAATGGCTGGACCTGTGGAAGAGACTCGGACTGAACCTTGGGCTTCTTAGCGAAGGCGGCAGCTGGGTCAGCTGGAGCTAGGACAGTGGTTGGTGGAGCCATTTTGTTTTCAAAGATATCTATAAATCACAGTTAGCAATTAACACCCCGAGTTATTACTCGGTAAAAACGCATGTTCCTTTCCGCTAGTATTAACTAGTTCAAGTTCAACCGTATAATCTCAGCACTCCAAGGGCTTGACTCCTTGGAGGCACCGGCCATGCCTTTTTTATTGTGTTGCAACTCTTGATATAACCCTAACAGCGTTCAAACCTTTCAATGATAAAAGCTGGCATACTGTAGAGATAAAAAGAGCAAAGTTCATGTTAGCATTGATCTCTCTGAATATAAAATAGAGGCTGGTACCTTAACAAATGTAAAGAGCTATCAATTGGAGTTTGCACTTCAGTATGTGTGAAGAAAAAAGCGCGATTGAGAGGGTAGTATGAGCCCTTTTTATAATCTTAAATCTTATACAGAGGCATTATTCTTCCTGCTCAATCACTGCAGCGGGTTAATGGACCATAGTACCCCGTTCTTCTGGCGTGGGGCTCTGAAACGGGGCCATGACTCCACTTTGGACCCTTCCAACCCGGAAAAGAGCGGGTATCAACGGACATAGATCTTTCCCCTGTTATGCAGGTTAACACCTGTTAAACACAGGGAGCAATGTAAGACCAAAAAAAAGTACTCCATTGGTTAATTGCTACTCTCCGTCTAATCCCGAAAGAAACCCATCTTTTATCCCTAGCCCTTATTATCTCTTTGCGGACGAGACGACAAGCAGCAAATTTTTCAAATTCGGAAGCATTTGGAACAGCTCCGCAATCGGCACGTTCTGCGAGTTGGCAAGCTGTTCTACATTCTTATGCAGCAAATATACACCGTACTCAAACCGGTAGAAGAGCGACCCTTTGACCCACAGCGGGAAAGTCCGTGATCCGTGGATGGTACTGATCGGGTCGATGATAAACGAGGTGGACCCAAACGGCTGCACGGGATAGCGGAGCGAGACACAGAGATAATCTGCAAGCAGGCACACCAGTTGGGCAACCATGCCGTACGCGGCGCCCGCTTCCTCCTCCTCATCGGCAAGAATTGGCTGCTTGGTTGAAGTTATATAGAGCCCACATATTGTAAAAGCAAAAGACTTGGTCGAAAGTGGTTCAATAGGGAAGACTGTTTCCAGGTCCTGGCTCAGCCGTGCCTGCTCTTTTAGTATAGCCCGCTTCAACTCGCTGTTTTGCGCTGCGAGGTCTGCCAATCTGCGCTGCGCGCTGTCCGCTTGGGACTCTGACTCATGGCGATGAGACCTTTGAGTCGCCATAAACTGCCTGCGTCGGTCGAGATCCCTCCGCAGCTCGGCGATCTGGCGTTCCAGGGCCCCTTTCTTGCGTAACTCGGTCCTGGCCAACTGACGCGTGCGTTTTGTCTGGGCCCGCAGCTGGCTCTGACGTTTTTCCTGCACGAATACTGACACATCCGAATCCTCCAATAACTTGTTCAGCTGTGTGCTAACGAGCTCAATCGTATGTTCCGCGTCCACTATACATTCCTCAAAGTTATTAAGCTTCATGATGCTGTCGAAAGACGCTGTAGTTAGTACCCCTGCCGCATAGTGCGGCTCTATATTTTTTTCATTGTGATCACCCTTGGTCTTGCCGTTTTCGATAATATTATTTTCGTCGTCCTCTGGAATCGAACCGCTGACTGTCGACTCATTGCGGCTCACACAGTAACACCCGTCCGACAGTTGGAGGACAATAGAATTGATGCCGAAGTTCTCTCTAATTACATCGGTAGACTTGCCGACAAATTCCACTTGCTTGAGATCAATGTCCTGTCTTACAATGCGCTTCCATGACCGCTCCACGCCGGTGGGTTTGGCATACACGTCGACTCTGATTTCACTTGCATTGCGACAGCTCAATTGCGTGAAATCAGCTTCGCGGAACTCAGGGTTCATTGTGCTTTGAACGACTTCACTAATATACACTGGCGGAGCCTGGGTCTTGACGTACACTACCACAAAACTGTCAAGCAGTGTGTTGTCGTTGAGATCATGGAGAGCGCGCTCAATCTCAGCCCCCAGCGACGACTGGGTACTCCGCCGCCTGCCTAGCCCACTCTCACCATCAGAATATCTCTGTGCCCCAATGCTGAGTCGCCTTCGCATTAGCGCAGGCTTGGGAATCACCTTCTTGGAGCTCTTCTGCGCCCGACCACGCACTACGAGGTTGCGCAACACAATACCTTCGAGATGCTTCAGCTGGCGGATGGAAGGGCGAAGCACAGGCGCCCCGATGCTCCTGAACCGAATTTCTTCGCCCACTTCCTCCTCTTCAATTGTCGCAACCGAGCTCTCGCCATCCATGTCGGTGTCGCTTCCTTGGGCCGTGCCCCTTTTCCCACCGCATTCCCAGCGCTGTATATCTTGGTATGTGTGTAGATCTTGGACTGATAAAGTTTAATTATACGTATTTTATACAAAATTACTAATTCGACCAAAGTTACTGTAGTGTTAGTTCTGACAGGAATTAGCACTTGCTAGAATTTCAAATTACAATGATTGTGCGCATATTCATTATAAATTCACTCGTTTGTGATTTTGCGAGCCAGAAACTGACGTTTTACTTTACCACTTATGTTCACCAGTTAGAGAAGCTTCATTACTGAATTGTATTCGTAAAGAGATAGGAACAAGATTTCCAATCTCAAGTAAATCAACTGGTTCAATAAAGATGGAAATTAGAAATATGGCTTCTGATAACAGTATTGAGCTTCAACTGAGCAAATATTGATTTGCATGCGTTTTGCGGATTGTTGTGATTGGTCCATGTAGATTAAAGGTTACGAAACTTGGAAAGGATTATGTTCGTAATGTTATTCATGGAATCCACTGGGGATCTGATCTCTGGAAGCACGTTAACGTATATTCATCAATCCTTTAACCCTGAGAGAACTGTCCATTCTCCGTTTTGCCAACCCCTTTATCGAATCCATCTTATCTTCCAGGTAAACAATGGCCCCGTTCTACTGCCGGTATAACCCTTTATGCCAAACGAGAAAAAGGATTACAAAAATTCTCCAACGGCAATTTTTCGCCCTTCTGGAGGGGCTATATCCGACAGCTCTACGAAGGAGCATTTGCGCTGCGATCGACTTTTGGTTATCGGCGTCAGAGCATGTGATACTAGAACAGAAAAACGTGGGAAGACAATGTTTGAATTAGAGATGGCAGTATTTTCCTAGTAAATAATTTACAATGAAGAGACATGGTAAATCAGAAATTAAGATATTTACTATATATACAAAGAGACAAAAGCAAACTATCAAGGTCTAAAGCAACAGCTTCCTCCACACAGCAGAGAAAAATACGTACATAATAAATAAAAAGCCTCATCACATTTCCAACTCGTGCTTCACAACAGGCCAAAAAACATAAAAATTTAAAAAAAAAGGATTTGGGTGTAGATTATGCCGATTCAACTATGCCAAATGAAGCATAATCATCAATGGTATCATTTCGAGGAGCTAATTTGTCCCCCCGCGGCAAAGGTAAAAAAGGATTTTTGTGAACCGCGCGTGAATCTCGACGAATACCCTATCGTCTTTGAGAATTGTCGCTAAACTCTTTGCCTGTTGCTTGATATCCCGGTTCCTCAAAAACCGCTCATGGCCAGTCTTCTTCGCGTTCTCCTTATCCGTCTCAAGAAGCGCCCTCAGACGAATCGAGTTCGCGAGCTGCTCCATCTGCGGGACTACTATGTCCCATGCTTTAACAAGCTGAGTCTCATTCTCGCCAAGGCATATAATCGCATACTTTCTCACGTGACCACGGCTCGATCCGTCGTCGACATGAAATACAAGCACAATAGCTGTGCCAATCTGCGGATCAGAGAACATCATAGGCGTCCGCTCATTGAAGGTGTACTCTGATGATAGCGTCCTTAAACAGGACTGGCGGATCGCCGTGAACCGCGCATCTGAAGCCGGGTACTGCGACGACAGGTACACCGTTCCATTGCTACCCGAGGTGCGCATGCATTGTGCCGCTCCAACATCGCTCGGAAAGAGCAGCTCACACGACTGGCACGTCTGGTGCTGGCACCCAATTGGAATCTCTGACGAGACTCCGGCCGCACTAGTCAGCGCCTGGGTCGTGAGCACCGACATGGGGCCGTGAACCTCACAGAAGTGAGCAAAACACATCATAGCGTTCATCTCTTTCCCACCGCCCTTGTGGCCGGCAAAATCTTCCTTCAGAGCCCGTTTTGTTGCCGTCTTGTCCTTTAGGCTCTTGTCGTGATGCTCAAATGCTGCCGAATCCCCGACGTCGGGTAATTTCCCTAATGAGACTGGACCGCCGCACCCATCACTAACCCGGCTGACCAATAGGTCGGAAAAGTCTATAGATTATAACGTAAAGCATTATATTATTACGACCAATAGTTAATGATCAAAGACCCATTGAAGTATATATCATGATATTTTGGAGAGACAGTTCACGTTTGTACGCTGATGCAAATTATTTATTAAATAAATAGCCAAAGGGGGCCAGTTAGTTGATACTTCATAGGTTTACCTCAAATCGAGCATGATGGCCTTGCTGCTGTTTTCTACTTGAGCCCGGTGGATACCCACCAGGCTCTGCGAATGCTCAAACAGCCCCTGCTTAAGACTGATAACAATAAACTGAAAGTTCTCACCACAGTTCCTCGCTATATAGCCAGCCAGGCTCGCCACGTTAGCATTATCCAGCGCAGCATCCACTTCATCCAGTACAAAGAATGGGGAAGGCTGGTAGGAGTGGATGGCAAATAACAGCGCCAGGGCGGCCATTGTCTTTTCACCGCCAGAGAGAAGCTCGATTTGCTGGTAGCGCTTGAATGGAGGCATGACACTGTAAATTATACCACCGAGGTACGGCTCATCTTCATTGTCGAGATGCATGGACGCGCTACCGCCAGTCGGGACCGCTCGAGAACGGGTCAACTCTTCGTAAATACCTTGGATCTGGCCCGAAATATGGTCAAAAGCTTTCATGTACCGGTCCTTTCGCTTGTTCATAACTTCGGTAAACCGGCGCTTGGCCTCTTTAGCTCGCGCCTGCACCTGTGTAAACTGTGCTTCAAGTTCTGCAAGTTTGGCTTGCCGCTCTTCCAGCTTTGATGCAGCATGAATATCAATCTTGGCTCGCATGGCCTCCATTTCACCAAGTAGCTCCGCGGCACGGGCCTGAAGTTTCTCGCCCACATCTGGGTCAGAAGATTCCAGGAGATCGTCTGTAAGTTCGCTGAAATCGATGACAATACCGCTCATAGGATCCTCGGTAAGAGCCTGGCTCATTGACATATCTCCTTCACCATCTCGCTCGCCAGTTTGAGCATAGACAGAGACTTGCTCAACAGGAATATCATCAATAGACCCCTCCTCCAATGGAACATCGATGCCTTGGAGCTTACAATCTTTTAGGATGCCGAATCGGCTGTTAAGATAGCCATTCTCTTCATCCTTAATCTGACTCGCCTGTCTAATGGCCTCATCAAGTGCTCTTTGAGCTTCTGAAACACGATCCTTGTGATCCTTCACCAGTCGTTTGTATCGGTCTACCTGAGCTCGCTGAGACTCCACTTCCTCTTCCATGGCACTTTTCTCCTTCTCAAGATCCACAATACGGGATTCGAGAGTAGAGAGCTCTGCTTCATGTGCACGGAGAGCAGCCTCTTCCCGGCCCACTCGATCAGAGTTAGCAGAGAGGCGACGCTCCTGCTCTTCAAGTGCTTCTCGCGATGCCAACATCATGCGCTGCAGCCGCTGAAGCTGTTGGTTATGTCGCGTACGTTCGGAAGTGATCTCTCGCTGAGTCGAGCTCTGGAACTGGTCAAATTCCCTGAAGCTCGCAATGCCAATCCGCGAACAAAACTCGCCAAACAACGCTTGCTGAATTGCTTGGAGCGACTCCTCAATGGAATTATACTCAGATTGGAACCGTTCAACGTCCTGTTGCTTCTCCATCAACTTTGGTTCCAGACCAGCCAGATTCTTCTCTGTGTACTTAATCTCCCGCTCCCGCGACTCTACAACTTCTTGACTTTCTCGTAGTCGAGTCCTATTGTAGTCAATGCGGGTCTCGAGGCTTCGCAGCTCCGATGTCAGCTGGTATTCGGCAGAGTCGGTGGTCTTGCTGTTGAGCTCCTCAATCTCTTGCTTGAGGCTGTCTACTAGGTTCCTGAGGTTTCGAACTCGGCTATCATTCCACTGCTGGGTGCTGCCCGAAGCAGCCTGGCCACCGGTCATGAGATTCGACTTGTGAATGATGGAGCCATCCAGGGTAACAACCTTGACATCAGCCTTCTTGTTCCACCGCACGTCTTTGGCCACTTCCATATTGTCGCAGATGATAGTGTCACCACAGACATATTGAACTGCTGTCTCAATCTCTGGATTATACTTCACAGTGTCAATGGCAAGCCGAGCGCCCTTGGCAATACCTCGGTAGTCGCTTCGGATGGGCTTCGCCACGACTGTGTCAAGTGGAATAAAAGACATGACGTTCATTCTGTTCTCTTTGAGGTATTCAATGCATGAAGTCGCAACTCGGAACGATTTGACAACAACCGAATTCATGTTACGACCCATGACGGTGGCAATGGCATTGCGATACTTGTCCTGCTCCGAGTCAATGAGATCATATACGAACCCATAGACGCCAGGGATATACCGCTTTAGTGCGGCACCATCCTCACGCATCTGCCGCTCCTTGCGAGTCTCACGCTGGTCAGCATCGTAATCCGAGAGCTCTTCCAGTGTCTTTCTCAGCTTTGAGTTGAGTTCACTGAGGTTCCGCTCTCGCTGCTGGGATTCACGAGTCAGCTGATCAAGTTGCTGTCGTTTAGCAGTTCTCTCCGACTCGTCATCGTTGATAGAAGCCTCCAGTTGCCGAATTCGTACCTGTTGGTCCTCATGCTCGGTCCGAAGTCTCTCCAGCCGATGATCCAACTGCTGCTTGTTCTCGCTGATAATATCTACCTGGTCCTGGGCCATCTTCTGCTGTCGTCTTAAATTATTGAGCTCAGACTGCTCCCTGGATGTTTGCTCTGTGTAACTGTCTTTGAGTCTCTGGTACTCTGCGAGATCATCCTCGGTGACACTGAACCCCTTACTACCCCATCGAGCACCCACTTCCTGCTCAAATCGTTCAAGCGACTTGTTGGCGATATCTATATTCCGCTCATGGGCCTCAATGGCCTTACGGTGCTTATTGTATTCCACTTCAATTTCGTCCCGACGCTTCTTAAGGGACCGCAGGTTCGACTTTACCCGGTCTGCCTTGGCCCGGATAGGAACTATCTCGTTGCGCGCCTTCTCGATCGCCCGGTTCTTCTTTTTGATCTTATTTTCCACAACAATAGCTCCCTTGCGCACTTCGCTCTGTTCCGAGTAAACACCCTCTAGCATCTCCTCGGCAGTAGTCAGATCCGCTCGAGCAGAGTCAACCGCCTCTTCTGCACGATTGTGCTCATTTTCCTTCTCCTTTGCACCCTGCTCAGTGTGGTAGAGCCGCCACAGCAAATGCTGTCTCAGCAGCTTCTCCCGCTCATTGGACTTGCGCTGGAACTGTTGGGTCTCTTTCTGCTGCTCTTTCAGTTGCTTGACTTCCACCGCGACTCTTTTACGGTCCATTGTCACCGCGGACTGCTTTTCCGCCTCCAGGCGCTTTTCCTCTTCAAGCTTGATATAGTCAGCTTCAAAGTCCGCAGCACCGGAAATTTGCTCAATCAATCGTGACAGATCCTTGGGCTGCTGCGACGCAATTGCATCCACGTCTCCCTGAAAGACAAGAAAGTTCTTGGCCTTGATGAGAATGTTTTCTTTGGCCAGGGCTTCAGAGTAACTCTGCGCCGAAACCACCCGGTTGTTGATCCGGTACTCACTGGCTCCCTGTCGAGCCACACTAAATTCAATTAGTAACTTGGTCTGTAATGCCTTGTGTGGCAACTTACGTTCGCTTCAGCCTCATCTCGCTTCCATCGTCTTTAATGTACAGAGCTTCAACGTAGGCACTGGTAGGGTCACTCGGTTGGGTGGAGGCGCCCTCACCTTCCATTCTCCGTCCTCGGTAAATGAGATCTTTCGCGTGGCTGCTTCGCAGCTCTCGTGACTTGATTCCAAGCACAAACGAGATGGCGTCCATCATGTTGCTCTTGCCCGACCCATTAGGGCCGATGATAGATGTGAAATGTGCAGACCCAAAGTCCGCCTTTTGTACGCCATGGTACGACTTGAAATTGTAAAGCTCTATCGACTTTAACCGTCCCATTGTTCGTTGATTAACAAGTGGTGAAAGGACGTGTTCAAAGAGTCGCGTAAATTGAAATTTGTGACGCGCGGTCCCAATTTACGACGCGTCACGCGGGGTTGTCGTGGCAACTGATTTACTATAGTAGTCGGCGGCCATTTACCATTAAATTTCGCTCCCATTTGGCGCCCTTTTTCCCGTCCCTCAACTGAATTGGTACATAATATTAAAGTTAATCAATTTAACCAATCAGCTTAGTAAGCCAAAGTTGCTCTTACTACCTTCAGCTTAAACAGCTCAGTTAAGAAAAAAAAAAGTTTAAAGGAACTTAATTAGGACTGTGCGAAAAGAACTCTTTTGGGAGGAGTTTTTTCATGCTAAGACCACCCAAGCCCTGTAACCTATTAATTTATCTATAGTTCTTAATAATTGGATTGCAATTGTGGAATTTTTTTCTTTGAAAGTGAAGAATTCTAGATTTCACAATTGGAGATAGATTTTCTAACTGGGCTAAAGAAGCCTGTAAGTGCAGAAAAAGTTGAACTCCCTTTTATTAGGTGATCCGAGCAACCTGATATAGCTATATAAGCTCAATTATTTCCTTCCGACATAAATGCGCTTGCTTTTCCATTGCATTTCTGTAATACCATCTCGCGAATATTACTGATAATGCGGACCTCTCATGAACCAAAGAACTAAAATCGTTTTTGTTTGTTGAGTGCCGAATTTCAAATCATTTTAATATATTTCCGCCTCCGCTGGTTATACGGTACCGTATATTAAGGCAGTCAAATGTAACATTGTATTCAACGTACATGTATTAGACTAATGAAATAAGTTGCAGATTAAACTGCATGAACATTAGTAATATGACACCCGGAATTGATCGGCTCACAATAACAGATATTTCCATTCAATTTATCAGTCTAATTAATCTACAGTGATGGTGAAAATAGCTTCCTCCCTGTGTGGTACATACACACACGTCCCAAATCCAATACGTATGATCAAGAAGCCTTGAGGTACAACGTGCCAATGC
>PPJM03000068.1:0-23399 GCA_003705765.3 Blastobotrys mokoenaii
GAAGATTGGTATCTGGCAAGGAGCTGAAGTACTTCGCGCGCTGTTCCTCGTATTCAGCGCACTGCAACAGGATGTGTTCAATCGTTTCTAATTCTCCGCAATGACAATCATATCGTGCGTTACTTTGGACTTTCAGAAAGTAGGCTCCGAATGCGCCGCATCCTGTCCTCAGCTGAACGGCTTTGCTGAGGTTACGACGTGAACCGGCTTTCATGAAATGGTGTAGGGGATTTGCTTTCCGCCTGTGGTAGAAGGTACATCCAGCTACCTCACGGTAGTGTCTGCCTTTCTCATGGTCCGTAAAGAGCCTTTCCCAGGCGGTTAACAACTCTTCTCGAATGGTCTTGCGCAATTCATTGTTCTTTTCCAAGAACCGTTCTGCGCTCCCTACGTTGGGTTTGCGCCATGGGGGGCGTTTGCGCCAATACCTAAACTTGTCATCATCGACGGCAATCTTCAGCCATTGCCTCATCGATTCTAAGCTTTTACCAACCTTTTTACTTCTTCGGAGACTTCGGTACTGGAAATGCTATCCATTTAACCTCTCATGCAGGAACAAAAAACCACTTTAGGTGTTTTCCCCAAGTATCTTGCGGGTACAATAGCATTGGTGCTTATACTAACGCTTCGTACGTTTCCGCTCCAGGAAAAAGGTTTCCCCTCGTGTCACCGGCGCAATCGCACCGGGGAAATCGGCCCCATCGACTTAATGCCTCGAAATCCATTGATCTGTTATAATATGTTGAAACGTCTGCCAAGCGGACAAATATGTTGATGTAATTAAAAGGCTAACTGAGCCACAAGTGGCAACGGGCATATAATACAGAATTCTATCTAACCACTTTAGGTATAACGCCAAGGTACGTGGGGGGAGAAGAGAGGGGTTAACAATTTCATTACCTTGAAATCCAAAATACCCGAGCTTTCATGAAACTTCGAAGATCGAATCGTGGTGTTTCTGACTTATTCCTGTTGATATGAGCCAAGTACATAGTTGCAGAAAATTGAGGCCGGGCAAATATCTAAAGTATTTCCCACTTATGCAGTCAAATCAGTGCAGCTTTAAGTGTTCGAATGATGCAAAATCTCCGCAGCATGGGCTATAACCTAAAAGCATATACTTGGAATAACTGTTATAGTCTGGGGGCTCGGGAAGATTGGTCTGTCTGTGAGGGATGAGGATGCATTCCGGGTATCTGGTAAGTTGACCAATACGATACCTCCACAGACGCCGAGATTCTAATTTTCGGGCTAGTGGCATAACCTGTTCGCTTTTGCTGTTCCATGGAGGCCGAGAGGTGGCATTCTGCTCCAGCAATTAAGTTATTTAATAACGTGAGCGACTTTACTTATAGCTCCCGTGAATATTATTGCAATCATTTCTATGCTCTGACGCATATGCGAGGTCAATTTTCTGCCCTGTCGGTGGCTAACCCCACCTGCGTAATATATGGGTAAATACAGACCATGCAGGTCCA
Source organism: Blastobotrys mokoenaii (assembly GCA_003705765.3). Taxonomy (NCBI): domain Eukaryota; kingdom Fungi; phylum Ascomycota; class Dipodascomycetes; order Dipodascales; family Trichomonascaceae; genus Blastobotrys; species Blastobotrys mokoenaii. Next base: position 1,479 of record PPJM03000068.1, read on the forward strand.
ATTCCCCTCTCAGCCCACATTTTCGGTCAATAAAGCATCAAACGTCATCCCTATAGGCTGCCCGGCATTAGAATGTCCCCATGTTTGCGCCCCCACGGCGGGATCCGGAATTTGAAACGGAGATGAATCCCCACAAAAACCCCGATCTAATACCGAAATACCTCGAAGCTGGCATGAACAGCATTCAGGCTGAATTTAACCATTTAGCCTGAACATTCCCCCGGATTGCATCTCAGATGCAATGTATATAACTGTCCTGTTTGGGGAGCCGGATGATGACCATCAAACGGTAAACCATCAGGATGGTTATCAATCTGGTATTATTGCTCGTATACTCAATTGGCCTTGTAGTGGCAGAAAATGGTCTGGATGGCTGGCTGCGCTATGCATCGTTAGCTAAGGAAGAAGTCAGCCAGTCTGCTCTGCCGTCATCGGTTATTGCACTCAATTCCAGTAAAGACTCTCCAGTGCATGTTGCAGGATTAGAAATTAAAGAGGGCTTGCAAAAAATCTTTGGAAAGAAAATCAATATCAAAGGAGAGGGCCAGAGCTGTAACTATTCGAGATCGGTCATTGTTGGTACACTTGATGCCTATACGAAGGCTTGCGGCGCCATTGACGGCGTTCCTCAGCTTGAGGACGACGGGTTTTGGCTTAGCACCAAAAACGACGCAGTACAGATCATTGGAAATAACGAGCGTGGTGCGCTTTACGGCGCTTTTGAGTATCTATCAATGCTGGGTCATGGTAACTTGACTTCAGTTGCCTATGCTTCAAATCCTGCGGCGCCAATTCGATGGGTGAACGAATGGGACAATCTTGATGGAACCATTGAGCGAGGATATGGCGGAGCATCAATTTTTTTCGAAAATGGCACTGTGACTAAGAACTTGACTCGAGTGGGCCAGTACGCACGGCTCTTGTCTTCAATTGGTGTTAATGCAGTGGTTATTAACAATGTGAATGCCAATGCCTCAATTCTATCCACGACAAACCTTGAAGGCGTCGGAAGAATTGCAGACTCGATGCGTCCGTATGGAATTCAGCTTGGTATGTCCCTCTCATTCGAATCTCCAAAGTCGTTTGGTGGACTCAACTCCTATGACCCTCTTGACAAGTCAGTTATTTCATGGTGGAACAACATTACCGAGCAGATTTACGAGAAGGTCCCTGATATGGCCGGTTATCTAGTCAAGGCCGATTCAGAGGGTCAGCCAGGCCCGAAGGATTACAACAGAACGTTGGCAGATGGCGCCAACATTTTTGCCAAGGCAGTAGAGCCTCATGGTGGCATCGTCATGTATAGGGCATTTGTTTACGACAAGCTCAACGAAACTCACTGGAAGGAGGATAGAGCCAAAGCTGCAGTAGATTACTTCAAGGAGCTTGATGGTAAATTTGAGGATAATGTTGTGGTTCAGATCAAATACGGCCCGATAGATTTCCAGGTCCGTGAACCAGTGTCACCTTTGTTTGCCAACATTCCGAATACGAACGTGGCCATTGAGCTTCAGGTTGCTCAAGAGTACCTCGGCCAGCAGTGCCATCTTGTGTATCTCCCTCCGCTTTGGCGGACAATACTTGACTTTGACCTCCGAGTTGATGGTGAGACTTCTGTTGTTAGTGATATTGTCACTGGAAAGAGATTCAATAAGAAGCTTGCAGGGATGGCAGCGGTTGTAAATGTTGGCACTAACACAACATGGATGGGCAGTCACTTGGCCATGTCCAACCTCTATGCTTATGGCCGTTTGGCATGGGATCCTACCAGAGACTCGAAGGATATCCTACAGGAATGGATTAAACTGACATTTGGTTTGGATCCTGTTGTTCTCAACACAATTACCCAAATGTCCATGGAGTCTTGGTCCATGTATGAGAGCTATAGCGGAAATCTTGGCATCCAGACGCTTACTGATATCCTTTATACACACTACGGTCCTAATCCAGCCTCTCAGGACAATAATGGTTGGGGACAGTGGACGCGAGCCGATCAGAAAACAATTGGCATGGACAGGACTGTTTCTAATGGAACCGGATTTTCAGGTCAATATCCGAAGGAGGTTGCCGAGATGTACGAGAACATCGATACGACTCCTGACAACTTGCTGCTTTGGTTCCATCATGTCAACTACACCCATAAGCTACACTCGGGAAAGACAGTAATTCAGCACTTTTATGACGCGCACTATGACGGTGCGGACAAGGCTCAGAAGCTTGTTAAACAATGGCAATCCTTGGAGGGACGAATTGATAATGAGAGATTTGACCACATATTGCATAGATTAGTGTACCAAGCTGGCCATTCCATTGTTTGGCGTGATGCTATCAACAACTTCTACGCAAATATGTCTGGTATACCTGATGAGTACGAGCGTGTGGGACACCACCCATGGCGTATCGAAGCTGAGAATATGTCTCTCGATGGCTACGAGCCCTATGCAGTAAACCCATTCGAAGCAGCTTCCAATGCCACGGCAATTGTCACCTCGACCAATTCTACTACTGGTACGGCAACTATTAAGCTCGACTTCCCTTCCGGAGTCTATGACCTCGCTATCAATTATTTCGATTTATATGGGGGAAGGTCACACTACAAGGCTTATTTGAATGAACATATGGTTGGGCAGTGGTTCGGGAATCTCGAGGACTCACTTGGCCACACCCCATCGATATATTTGGATGGCCACTCGGCGACGAGAGTAACGTTCCAAAACATCAAGATCAAAAAGGGAGACAAGCTTAAGATTGTTGGTAAGCCTGATGGCGTAGAACCAGCCCCATTAGACTATGTTGCAGTGCTCCCTGCTGGAATTATTGATTAACGAGTATAATGTAGTACTAAATGTGCATAGAATAAAGGCTTTGAATCACACAGAAGTTAAAAACAACGGAAGGGACCTTATTGAACTTATAAATTGTGGTACTGTGGCGGAGAAGAACTCGTCCTTATTCTGGCGCTCGGTGATGAAGATCTAGCGCTTTTAATCTTCATTAAGTGTATATACGCTGCACTGCCTGCTTCTACTCCACAGGAATGTCCCATTCCTATGCCAACTTGACGACTAGAGAGAGTAACATTGAGCAACAATATTCACACAATTTACTTATGGATAGTTATTTGGATCGAAAGAGTGAAAAACCAGCTAAAAATATTTGTCTGTATACATGTGCCTATACTACACATCTTGCTGAAAAATATTTTCTCTCCTTTGTGGATGGATAATTCAACACTAACTAATGTAATAGTGGTTCATGGAACCAGTATTCTTTTAACATACAGTATGGAGACACTCTAGGAGAAAAGGTTTCCCCTCGTGTCACCGGCACAATCGCACCGGGGAAATCGGTCCCATCGACTTAACGTCATTGAGAGAGAGAGAGAGAGAGAGAGAAATCTATTAAAGTCCTGCTTACGCAATGGGACCTTAGGTCCTCTATTTGGCTTCACCAGCCAGGGCGATAACGCTATACTGGGGTAATCAATTGTTTACCCATTCTAAACATTGAGGGTAGATGATGCGGAATTCCCCCAGCAAGATGGCGATACGAGGAAAAACCATTAGCCCTTCCAAATACCGATATAGTAAGGTACCGAGGTCAGTGGGGAAAGACCTGCATCGACATCATCTGCCGTGGGGATTGGCTACCCCCGTAGTCCTCGGAAAACACTTCCTTTTCAGGATTTAAAACCGTGAACCTTCCGATGATTTGGAGTTGACATTAATCTCTTCGTGGGTTGCTAATAGCGTTGAAGCGTCGGACTGTTCGAAATGAATTGCGCCGTTTGCTCGAGTCCTTCTTTGGTACCTAATAATGTCTTTAGGTTGAATGTCGCGCTGGCTTCTTTTTAGTTAGTTAGTTATGCCTAACTAAGTCACAAGTGGCAACGGGCAAATAATACAGAATTCTATCTATCTATCTATCTATCTATCGAGTTAGTTAGTTATAATCGCGCTGGCTTCTCGAGATTGGAAAAAAAATGTCACGTGATATTCACGTGAGCAGACATATGTTCTTCTGTCTTAGGTGGTTAATTCAGATGTCTTTCCCATTAATTAGGCACTATGGCCGAGCGGTTAAGGCGAGAGATTAGAAATCTCTTGGGATTTTCCCGCGCAGGTTCGAGTCCTGCTGGTGTCGACACATGGTTTTATTTTTTGGATCGATCAGCTGCAGGCGCGCGGATCATATCTGAGACATTTGTGCGGCTTGGAAATTTTTGTTACGCGCGCGGGTTGTTGAGATGAGAGTGATCAGTCGACCACCGGAAGCTGAAGAAGTTGCCTGCAGCACTAGCTACTCAGAGGTCAAGTAAGGTCCAACGTGCAATTCTGAGAACGCTGAACCCGAGATGCCCAGATTTAAGGGGTAACCGCAAGTTTTTCCTCTCCAGCGAACCATTGTCAAGTAGACTTGTCTGAGTGTTGGTCAATTAGTGAATCCAGCTAACAGTACTATCTACTTAGATCTAATATCTCCAGCGAACTAGACTTAGTACGTCCGAGGAGGCAATCTATTAGTATAATGTGTAACTAACTAGTGGATAGGTCTGAGTGTTGGTTAATTAGTGAACCCAACTAACAGTACTATCTACCTACAGTCAAACCTGGATAAAAGCAACGAATTCGGGCGGGCTAGAATTTGCGCTTAGAGATGATTTTGCGCTTACCGAAGCGGTTTATACGGGTTAGTGAATGATTTTTGCTACGAAATATTTGCACTTACCAGTGCGTTTTGCGCTTATGCAAATTGCTCTTATCCAGGTTTGACTGTAGTACAAATTAACACGTGTAATGTATATATATACGTATCCACCGTTGGTGTATTTAATTATAACGCAAGCGTTGATCATCAACGACAGTATTTCTATTCATTGGCACCTTTTGAGTAGTTCTTCTGTAAATTTTATGAACATATCAGATGGCCTGCACATGGACCGTTTTTCTGGCGAGTTGGTTCATTAAATTGGTTGTTTCTAGCTATAGCTATCTAGGCAGGCGTCATAAACTTGACTATACGACTCATAAAATGTCAGGTACAAGATGCTGAGCGAAAATTATCTAAATTCAACGTTATATGAATTGCATCAAAAATCGAGGTAGCTACAAGTTCAAAGAAATTCCATCATCACAATTAATGCAGTCTCAGAATTCTCCTTATATAATTATTGTCGTTAGATCGCGTATACTCATTAAACTTTCCCTCGTACATCAGCTTCAGCGAGCTGCTGCACGAAAATGCCACAGTCTGTCAGCTTGTTCTGGCCCAAATTCAACGGGTCGCTGATAAAATCGTCGTTGGCCACAGCTACCGCCAGCCTGTCCCCCACATCATTTAGACTCATTGCCATGACCGACGCCGGCAATTTGTTAAACTGCCTCATTCGTTTCTTGGCCCGCCTGTCCCACAGACATACATGGCCGTCCGACCCGCCGGTGAAAAACGTACCAAATTTTGGGTGGAACTCAATTGCATGCACAGGGTTCAGCAGGTCGTATTCTGGAGTCTTGATCTTGTGGCTCTTGAATGCATACCCCTGCTCACGTTGAGACTCGTTGACATACTCTACAGCGACTCGGCCATCTACCCCTGAAACTACGTAGACTTCCTTGTCCGGTGAGAGCCTGATGCATCGACTGCCGTATTTCAACGGGGTTTCCCTGATATCCATGGGGGTTTTGAGGCTTCGAGTGTCGAACAGAGATATCCGGCGGTTAGAATGCGCCACAACCAGCAAATTATCCACCAGATCCATATCGTACACCTTGCCCTGGGTCCGGAAAAACTGTTGGTCTGAGCTCCTCAAGTCAATCTGCTGTAGAGAAGTGTCCCATGATCCAGTTATAGCAAATCCGTTTCTGTTATCCACCACCAGACTTTTGACTGGCTCTTCGTGCTGCCCTCCGACTATGCTATTGGTATCGTATTCGAGGTCGAATTTTTCTAGAATGCGGGAATGGCCAGTGCATAGCACTGTTCTTCCGTCAGGGCCCCATGCTGCGTCTTGAACAGGTGCCGAAGCCTGGTATATGGCCTTGAGAGCTCCTCCGGGGGCGTTTGTGTCGAAAATCTTGATGGACGCGTCCCATGAGGCAGAGAGCAGAATCCCATCGTGGAAATCGCTGAACTTGACCACTGAAATATAGTCCTCTGCTTGGTCGTTTATTCTCTGCATTTTCGCGTCGTGTTTATTTGTTTTGAAAAATTCAACCCCTCCATCCAGTTCAATTAGTACCCCACCATCACTATCAAAAACCATTTATATATACAGGCCGTACTCGCATCGTCTACATTTTGAACCAATAAGCCAAAGGAACAGCATGTTAATTTATTTTTTTTTTGTATTTATTTTTTGGCTGGCAGTTTAATCCTGAGAATCTTTGCTACGATTATAATTTGGTGAAATAACGATAACAGCATTTCACTATTTCATAAAACATTGTCCTTGCGCCACGCCATTGGACCCTGGACAGCAAGGCTGAGTGAACCTACTATTTAATCCCCAGATTAACTCAGGGTCCTGTCAAAAAGGGACGAATATATTCACAGTGGAGATGTTCGGCCTTGCAGACGCCGAGACTCCTACCGCTATGGCGGGAAGCACCCCTGATCAGTCGCCAAAGGCACCTAGCGGCTCTAGCGGTACTAATGGGTCTACAGCGACAGCCAATGCCGGGGGAAGCATGGCTGATAAGCTCATTGAGCGCATGGTGACGTCGGCTCTGCCCAGCATGGCTGGGGCCAAGCTTGACGAGCGGCTGAGACGCCAGAAAACCCGTCCGCCGTTTTCGGTTCAGACTACAAGCCGGAATTTCCGCAAAATGACCTCTCGGTCCACGATAATCTATGAAGTATATTATCTGGTTGTCGAGGTGCTGCGGTGGGAGAAGCCGGCGACTACATTGTCAATTCTGCTTGTCTATTCGCTGCTGTGTCTGAATCCGGTGCTAATCCCGGTGATGCCACTTGTATATTTGGTGACTGGAGTCTTGGTGCCTGCCTACGTGGAAAGACACCCACCAGAGCATGGGGGGCTTGAGCATAGTCCGGTGGTGGCATGTGGCAAGCCATTGAGGCCAGCAAGCGTGCCAGAGCCAGTACCGGACCTGTCGCGCGAGTTCTTTCTCAACGTAGTAGACACGCAGAACGCAATGCTCGACTACGCCGAGGCCTGGGACTTGGTGGTGCGGTTCATTTCTGAGTTTTGCTGCTTTGATGGGGACGAATGCGTTTCCTCGGGGGTCTTGGTCGGTTCAGTCGTGGTGCTAGCGGGGTATATTTACTTGAGCCCGTTGATATACCAATACGTTCCGTGGAGGGCCTGCTTCATGTTGGTAGGGTGGGCCCTGTTCGGTTCCACGTACTACGCCGCTGCCAGCCCCCCAGACTTGTCTTCTCGTTACGAATCGCATTCAGTGAGCTGGATCTCACAGTGCCAGACGCGAATTGAGCGATTTGCGGCCAAAGAATTCAACCTTGTGGGGGACTGTGAGGTGCGTCAGGTCGAAATATTCGAGCATCAGTGGTTTGACGGCCTTGCCAACCAATGGCTGCCTCCAAGCTTCATCCCCGACGTCATGCCTGTGTACGCCGGAAGACCCTTGCGGCCCCCAGCTGGCTTACCGTCCCTCAAAGACGTGTCTCCCCCACCAGACTGGCAATTCACCACAGAACAGGGGGGCTGGCGCTTGGACTACTGCCCTGAACAGTGGGCTGCCGAGTACCACTTTGTCGGTCCCATCGACGATGGCCAAAAGTGGGTCTACGACAACGCGGCCCGCCAATGGCGCCGGCGACGCTGGCTGCGCTCAGTCGTGCGCCGCAGCCATCTCTCACAGGACCCTCTACCACCAGCCCACTCGCCGTAATCCAAATGACCACAACCACCAGCGATTTAACAAAGCCCCACGATGTGCGGCGTAGGTTAAATCAGTCCAACATGATAGAATTTTCGTCCCAACGCGGCCCAACCACCCACCTTTGACCGACAAATACCCCTCGCTCTGCGCATCGAAACGACAGGACAAGGACGCAATTATGAGCCACAACGACAGCGAGGCGTCTCGGTCGGACCGCCGCAGAGGAGAGGACGACCTGTACTACCGGCGCCCGCGGGACCGCCGTGAGCGCGAGTGGGACCGGGATCAGCGCGGTGAGCGGTTCCGCGACCGTGACCGACGCGACCGCCGCGACCGCCGCTACGACTCGGACCGCCGGCGCTACCGTGAGCGTGACGGCGACCGCTCAGGCTACGACAAGCGTCGTCCGCGCAGCCGCAGCCCCGACCGCGACCGAGAACACGATCGGTCCCGTGACCGCGGTCACGTGCGGCGCCCCGAGGTGAGCCTCGATACGGTCGAGGCCATTGACCGCCGCCCGCGGCGCAGGACGCGGTGGGACGTGGCGCCGCGGGGCTTTGAGAAGGTGCCTGTCGACGTGGCGAAGCAGTCGGGACTGTTTTCCCTGCCGGGTGCGCCGCGGCCGCTCGATTTGGGGCCATTGAAGGGTGTCGTGTCTGTAGAAAACGTGGCGGCCGTCGTGGCGAGCAAGAACATGCCTCATACGGTCTCAGACGTGGCTCGGATGATGGAATCTGGCCAGAAGGAGACGGTGCACCCGGACGCGCTGCGGCCGAGCCGCTCGCGGGTGGCCCGCCGTGTCATTGTAAGCTCGTCTGGCCCTGCAACGGTGCAGCGAGCGGACATTGTGCGGTTTTTCACGGAGATTCTGCGGTCGGCCGACCTGGCGGACGGGAGCCCGCCAATTGTGGCCTCGAAAGACGCCGAAGGATCGGTCCAGATAGACTTTGCTCGGGCGGATCAGGCGACTGTGGCGGTGGCGTTTGACGGGTACAGCGTCCAGGAAGGGGTGACGATATCAGTGAGGCGTCCATTTGACTACATTGTGCCTGAGGACGCACGGGAAAAAGACGAAAAAAATAATAGCGAAGATAGGGAGACGGGTGACGGGAAAAGTGAGGTTAAAGGCGTGCCGGATGGGCCGCAAAAGCTGTCGATTTCGCGCATTCCAGCGGTTGTTTCGGAAGAACAGATATCGCCGCTGTTGGCTGCTTTTGGCACCGTAGAAAAGCTGGAGCTGTTAAAAGACAAGGAAACAGGCGAGTCCAAGGGAGTGGCATTTTGCGTATACGAGGACCCTGCGTCGACAGAGGCATGTTTGCAGGGGCTCAATGGCATGACTATAGGCGATTCTCAGCTGGTGGTTCGTAGGGCGTGTGAGGGCATTGAGCAGGACGCGGCGGTGGCGTTTGCGCCGCTGAATAAAATCGCAGAGCTCGCAAACCGCGAGGAAGGCAAAGGGTACCGTGAGTCGCGGGTGCTGCAATTGTTGAACATTGTGCTGCCTGAGGAGCTGACGGACGAGCGCGAGTACCAGGATATCAAAAACGACATTTACATGGAATGCGAGCGGTATGGACGGGTGGAGGAGATCAAGATGCCTCGCCCTGAATCGGGCACGGTGGGGAAGCTGACGTCTACGGCACGGACTGCCACCCCCGGTGTTGGCAAGTGTTTTATCAAGTTTGACACGGCCGAGCATTGCCATGATGCGATGAAAGGGCTGGCGGGACGACGGTTCAATCACCGCACAGTCATTACGAGCTTTTACCCCGAGGAGAGTTTCAACCTTGGCATGTTTTAATTATTATTTTTATTCCCTGTTTAACGGCGGGACGCACTTTTTGAACGACAGTCGCATGAATGAATGTATATTATGTTTAATAATAATCATCTTTCCACATCTTTTTTGATATATTTGGCATGAATGACATCATGTTGGTTACTAATAGTTATTGAAAACAAAGACTTCTGATAACGAACTATGAGATAAAAGAATGTCAGTGCAAGGCATCTCGAATTTCTTGGATTATCATAGAATACGATTCGGCCCTCTGTTCCCAATCCAGTGTGCCCCGTCTACATGCCTTGTCATAGCAGTGCCCGCCCTGAATGATCGAATGCACGAGTCTTCGCTTCCCATCATCCAATTTAACTGCTAGCTTTTTACCTTCTGGCGATAGACCGTCACTTTCGCACGTCACTAGAACTACCCGACTCGGAAATAGTGCTGGATCCGCATACAAGGGTGACACGCGGGGGTCTTTTCTAATTGCAGGATCAGGAGTGTAGCACTCGTCGAAAAAGGCAGACATTGGTGTCTGCAACTTGAATGCACCTTTGGGCCGCTCTTTAGTATACTGATTCGTTGCCAAGTCTGTAGGAGGGTACACCGCAACAACAATGGGCACTCTAAGAGGGTAGAGACTCTGGCGCAGCGATGATGAAGCTACTAATGCCAAGTTCCCTCCAGCGCTGAATCCTGAAAGGGCAACTCGATTCAAATCGAACCGGTCAGGGTGCGCGGCTACCCATGCAAGGACATCTTGCACGTCGTGAATTGCCGCAGGGAATGGCTCTTCTGGTCCTTTCCGATAGTCTACATCGAGAACGAGTATTTTAGCTTCCTTGGCAATCCTGGTGCAAAAGGCAACATCACTGCCTAACCCGTGCAAAACGAAGCCACTTCCGTGCCAATTGACCAAAACAGGTCCTTTGCTAGCGTTTGGTGGACAATATAAATGTGCTTTTATGAACCTATTTTGCTCGCGAGAGGGTATGTTCAGGTGCTGCGGTTTAATATCACCGGGTAGCAACCGATCACCGGCCAAAACCCATGCGACTTGAGTTACTAGTCGAAGAATCGTCGCAAGGACTTTTAGTTTGATATACGCTAGAACTCCTCGAGCCATTTTGTTTTGTTATCTGATCACTTTGAACACTTGCCAGGTACATGATTTGGGTTATGCACGATAACGTTTCCCCCACAAACACATGCACGTCGGAACTCACTAGTAGCATACACTACTGATTAGTGATGGGTGTCCAGTATTTAATTAATTGTTCTATTTTATAATAATAGCTTATGTAATACCAAATGTGGTCTGTAACACCGCGTCAGCATATTCCACGGGCTCAAATGTTGAATCACGGATCTCACGAGACAAATAGATACGCGACATGACCTAGGCCCAGTAAGATTAACAGCTTAATTAAACTAGCGACTTTCAGCTTCGCAACCAAAATATACTAGGGGAGGGTCAGGGTTTGGCAGAGCCACAAAAGTATAAATAGGCCCAGTTTCCCCCCTGTTTTCCTCTCTTCGTGGCTCACACGAGCCACCGGTTATCATAATTGAGGAGGGAGGGAGGTGATTCGAAGTAACCTCGATCGTTTTAACTCTATGGTTCCGAAATTTTTAGATAATATTTAATAAAGCAGTTGAGTGCTTCTACGCTACAGCTGTGAGACTCTGGACTTAGTTTACCTTGTGAGTCTCCTCCCTAACCTTCTTACGAATTGTAATTTATGTGATTGATTCTCATCATAAGAAAGCAAGAACTGTATTCTTCATCTAATTTCATCGTCTCAATTGCAACAATAAATAAGCTATATTCATCATCTTAATTTGACCCATTGCAGCTATCCAGGATTAGTATCGTAGTCAGTGTTTGGAGCTTTGGTATTCTAGCTACATGTGAACAATGCAGCTGCCGTTTGTCTATCGTCCACGACTGGCAATGAAGTACCTCATATATTAAGGAATTACTCCTACATGGAATGCGCCTGCCGCTATCCGATGTCGACAATGTGCTCAAAAGGTTGGCCCCGGCAACTCAGCTATCGTCAACACAACTGAAACGTGGGAAGACGGTCTAGGCACCCGTTCTAAGTACCTTGACAGTGAGCTCTCTGCTATGGGTATTAGAATGAAGTTCAACGCCACTCTCTAATTGTTTGCAGAGGGTGGTTTAACGATATAGAATTCTTTTACGGTGTAAATTTGTTTGTTAGCTGCTTAAAGTATATTATAAGTTGATATTATCCGCTACTCTAAGAACGGCTTGGTTACAGCTTTAAGACAAGTCCCAACAGCGTAACAAATAATGTAATGAACATTGCATACACAAGCTACAAATGGTACTACTTTGCGACATGCTCCAACCTGGAGTTGCATGAGACGGCGTTTGCTTGACCGGTCTGCCAAAATTGCAATTGATTTCGATAATCTCCCAATATTGGCGGTTCTGAGGACGGCTATGTCGCTGTACATGTTTTCGAGACTGACAAGTAGATGCTTGGCGATAGGGTAGTTATCCTCGATGGCCTGTCATTTCATGCAAAGAGAAGATCCAAAGAGTGTTGCCGATGTGATCATCGATGCCATCAAGCAGTTTGATGGAGCACGGCTTTAGTCCTCTCACTATATATTAAACGGTTCAACTCTGTATCTACAGAGAGCCTCTACATTCAATGCGAACATTATTAAAGTTCTTTATTATAATTTCCGTCTCAATTCGGTAATTTCTTTCATACCCATGTAGAGATATTGGGATTAGACTATAAGACATAATAGACTTTATTATAGACTTTAATGCCTAGTTGGCGGGGTTGGCTTCAACAAGAGCAATAACTACCTGACTAAAACTATAGTTAACCCATTAAAAACATTGTAGGGAATTAGTATGCTTATATCCGTTCTGAGTACAGTTGGGAAGGTCATGATTTCCGTTGATGCGGAGAACGTGCGGCGCAGGGATTTGCCAACTCCGTCCATCTTGCTACGAGATCACGGGGACGGATATACACCAAACTGCCTTTAACTCCGCAGTCCACCCTTTATGTGCAAACTACTCGATCAATAGATTGATAGACTTATGTAAACAAGAAATGAATATAAAAGACCATTTTTTCCAATTCTGAAGGTAGAATTAATAACCACGCAATAATGGAATACGTACGATTGGGTAACAGCGGTCTCAAGGTGTCCCGGCTTATTCTCGGCGGGATGTCCTTTGGTTCAAAGACTTGGGCCAATTGGGTTACCGACGATGAAGAATTTGTTATGCAATTGCTCAAGAAGGCCTATGATGTAGGAATTCGAACTTTTGATACCGCCGACGCCTACTCTAATGGGCAGTCCGAAGCCTTTATCGGCAAATTCTTGAAGAAGTACAATATTCCTCGGTCCACTGTTGTGATCCTTACCAAGGTCTATTTTATTAGCGACAATGAGAACGGGACGTTCGAGGACATCTTCGCCCCGAACCCCGAGTATGTCAATAGAGTGGGTTTGTCGAGGAAACACATCATGGATGCCGTTGAGAGATCCGTCTCGCGGCTTGGTACATATATCGATGTGCTTCAAATCCATCGATTTGACCCCGAAACCCCTATTGACGAGACTATGTGTGCGCTGAACGATGTAATCAAGAGCGGACAGGTGCGGTATATTGGTGCCTCCTCCATGAGAGCTTGGCAATTCGTTATGATGCAGGAATGTGCGGAGAAGAATGGATGGCACAAGTTCATTTCCATGCAAAACGAGCATAGTTTGCTCTACCGTGAGGAAGAGCGTGAAATGATCCCCTATTGCAAGGCTACGAATATCGGACTTATTCCATGGAGCCCAATTGCTGGCGGAATGCTTGCTAGACCAAGATCTGCGGGAGAGACTGAACGAACAAAGTCTGATTCGTATAGGAAGAACGCTAAATCTCAATATGGCGAAGCTGAATTGACCATCATCGACCGTGTCGAGGAGATTGCTAACAAGAAGGGGGTTCCAATGGCCCAAGTAGCTATTGCATGGTCCTTGTCCAAGGGCGTTAATCCTATTCTTGGCTTTAATAAGCTAGAGCGCATTGACAATGCAGTTGAAGCTCTCAAGCTCAAGCTTACTGAAGAGGAGATCGAGTACCTTGAGGAGCCTTACGTACCTAGGGAAGTTCAGGGTCATGCTTAAGTATTTTTTTTCTTAAGCTCTCAAAGAGTACATCCAAGAATTTGATAGGTATTATAATATATCAAGTGTTACAACTCTTACAATATGATGTTGACATATAACTATGCGCCTGATCTCAGAATGCGAAAGATATCTTGGTAAAAGACCTTTTCCTTTAATGGACCAACCCTCTTGATTCAATTTTTCATTTGCCGTGCAAATGATTTAGAATTATTCTTGGAATTGAAGGTCATTATTTGCGAAATGTGGGCAGTTGAGATAGTAGAGATTTCAAAGTGCGATCTAATATTACCAATGATAATAATTGCTCACTCAATTACATTTACATTCTTCTGGTTGCTCAAACTTGGCTCGGGAAAATAGAGATTGACTCGATTCTGCATTATTGAAGACCGACGACTCACCAAACTCAGTGCACTAGAAGCTATCAAGTCCAAAAATGAGGCATAATACAGACTCCTGGATAGCAATCCGGTAAACTTGACATTTGGCGGTGCTATATATAAGGTTAACGATGGATTATTGAAGTAATAATCCTGCTAATTGAATAACATCCATCTAGTCGGGTTGCAACGGAACTGTAGCCTATATAGTGGATAAATGGGGGACTAAGCTTTGTCATGCTCTCAATCACGATACAGAAAATAATGATATTCCCTAGGTGTTTTACTTTGGTTTTGCTCGATTCTTATCAGATTTTGGCACTGGTAACAGCAATCAGTACAATTGCAAGATTAGCTTCTATTGGAAACACAATTGCCATTGAGAAAGACCGGGTTAATTGGTTACGAAGTGGCTCTAAGTAGTTGCTATGGAGCTTTGAATACTAAAACTACGTTTTGACGAAATGAACTAGACAGATGGATGGCCCTGCAAATGTAGTGTTTGTTTATTAGCCTGCAATGTCGTCTATTAACAAAACATGGCCCAATGCAATCACGAAAACAGTATTTGGCATTGACTACAGTCTTCCATAGCGCCCAGTAGAAAGAATTGAGAGTGATTACAGCTCTGGCAAGGGGGTCTGGGGGGTTACCCCCCAGCTACGGGGGTTTGGGGGGCTAGCCCCCCAAGTACATTGAACCGTTTTAAGTTCCAATTCCCGAAAGCAGAATATAGCATTAATATCACCCTAAGACCTATAAAAACCCAAAATAAATAAAAAAAACCCAGAGGACAAAAGACAGGAGCCGGCCTGATGGAGCCTCTATTAACAATCAGCTTAGCGACTTACGCTTGTATCGGTCCAATTGCGTCGGGACAGTCGGGTCAAAGCTGTGTCTCGCCAATAAGCTGTATATGGGTGCCGGCAGCCTCGTCACAAACGAAATGCCGAGCTTGATAATCTCCTTGGCTCGCAGCGGAGGGAAGGACCGCAGCAGCGAAATAGGGCTCGACGACATCAGCAGCTCGTTCCTCATCAGATTCAATTGCGCCACCACGAACAATATGTTCATGTGCACCCCATACGCGAACAGAAAGTCCCACAGCACCAGCACCTCGCTCAATGGCGGGGTGCACGCAGAAAACGTCAGCACCGACGCAAACCCATAAACCTCTGTGGTCAAAAACTTTGTGCGCAAAAACTCGTACAGCTTGGGGTCAATAATCTCCAGGCACAAGTCCAACAGCGCCAGCCCCGTGTGCACGCCAGGCATTGTCGGCTCTACGTACAGCGGGCAGTCTCGCGTCAGCAGCGTCTCAAACATCGCGTAGGCCTGGGCCTCCGATCGCGCCACGTACATGAACGGCGCACACAGCACGTTCATGCCCTGGACGTAGGCGTCCGAGTGCTGGTAGGACTTTTTGCCCGTCTCCGACCTGGCCGCCGACTGGTTCCACGCAAACGAGTTGAGTACACGGATGAGCGCGTCCTCAAACACCTTCTTGCGGAACTGGGCGTCCGTCGTCATAGTCCTGAACGTGTCGTTGCGGATCTTGGAATACACAATGCATGGGCCACGCTTGACGAGGCTCAGGTAGGAGGACGACTTGAGCGGCGGAGCCCGTAGCAGCACCGACCACACGTACGGCCGGTAAGAACACTGGCCGTCAGAGCCCACCGACAGGCCGTCGACGAGCACCAGGTACCGTAGCTGCGAGATGGCTGACCGCACGATCATGGGCGGTTTCGCCAGCAGAAGCTCAATGGCGTCTTTTTTGCGCCCGCTTCGCTGCGGCGATACGGCCTCCATCTCAGATGTTTCTCAATTTCCCTTCAATTACTGTTTTGGCTCGGTACAGCTGGTCAAGGCAGATTCACTTGATTTGAGGTGATTTGTTTGATGTCGGTGGTTGGGTTTTTTGGAGGGGTGCGCGTATTCGACGCGCCTTCTGTACAGCAGGACGCCTGCATTTTTGCCCTTTTCAACATGAGGCTGGGGGGCTGCAGTGGCCTGCATGCATTGGCGGGTCCCCTGAGCTTTTGCCTTTCTTCAATTGATCAAAGATGGTTAATTTTGTAGTAACTAGTGCTGGTATGTATTGATAAGTTCTGTGAGTGAATATTAGTAGATACAGTAAGTATACGTTGAGTAAATACGAGCTGAATCGTATTTAAAGGACCTGTTTGTTTTGTTGGCACTGTATCAGGATTTTAAGGGATGACATTCAGTTGTAGGAGGGGTGCATGATTGTACACTACCAGAATAACTTGTGGTATATTTATAGGGTGTGTACATATTGTAATTCAGGAGTATTCCAACAGTGTGGCTGAGCAGTGCTGTTGTGAATATGCTACTGTAGAAAGTGACATAAAATTCAGATGTAAATAGCATTGCAACCGGAAGTTGAAAAAACTAAATAGGATACTAAAGTTGAATTGATAGTGCATTGACCTCGTTGGATAACTCATCTACTTGCCAGTAACACTATTATGTGTTGACTGGGTTGTGTAATAATATTTACCAAATGTTGTCGCACTTGTATCCCTCCCTGTTAGTCCTGGATAGCGCACTATCCATAAACATTACAGGGCGACTATAGAGTTGGTATTTCTCGGATTCGGAGTTTGATCCATTGAGGCTCAAGGCACTTGTTCCGTGAGCCGGTTATTTCAGTTAGTTTTTGAATATACTTCTTGGCTGGCGTTTCAATCAGGCTGCAATTTGTGTAGAGATTCATATTGCTATCTGAGCTTCGAGATGTAGAGTAAAACCATATACTTTTTGACTATGAGAAAAATGTTGATGGCCACTTCTCATAATTGAATGGCATCATATCGAAAACATGAGTACTGAAAGACTTGTTTAGAATGCAGGATTGTACCCTGGACATATATTACCACGTACTAATTGGCCACTTAATGGCGAATTCCCTGGCGGTATATGCTCACAGTTTTAGAAGCCATTAATGGCTTGAACATTAATAAATGGACTGTGAGCAGAGTACATAGACAGGGAGCTCCGAGGGCTAGCCCCCTAGTTTGCTGGTAACAGCGTAACAATCACGCCGAATAGATGAAAGGAGATGGTAAAAGTCTAATAAGTTAATCTATCGGAAGGAAAAAGGCTCGTATGGGTAACCCTCACCTTCAAAGAACTTTGACATGGCCTCTACCCAGTGCAAACGCAATGAGTGGAGCATGGCCGAAGTCCCCTCCATGCACACGAGGATGATAACCGAAAAAGTGAACCACATGCCAAAGAGGAAGACGGTCATGAGTATGCCTTTTGTGCCGTAAACCCCAAACGAGCCCTGCATAGTCATGGACCACAGCACCGCTGAGAGCTGGTTGTGCGCTAAAGACAGAGCCCATAGACGCAGGTATGACGCCGTGTGTGAGATGCAATTGAGACAGAACTCAATGGTGTGAATGACCTGGTGGATCATTACGTCGCCAAAGTTGAACTCGCCGTGCTCGTGACTAAGGTCCTGGATGACCATATCCTCACCAGCTTCTTCTTCGAGCTCAAACAGGTCGTCCTGGTGCATCTGGTGGTGCAGATTCTCGTAGCCCTGCTCTCGCGCACGGTTGTTCTCGCGTCGCAGGTAGAGCGGCTTGAGCAGCAGCAGCCATGGCACACACACGAGCGCTACAACTACCAGCACGGACTGTACAAACTTTTGGCCCGGGTAGAGCGGGTCTTCAATAGTGCCCGGTGATAGGAACATGTTGATGAGCATGTTCAGCAAGCCCGGCGGCTGGCGGCCGGTGCCAAACCAGTCGACACACCACTTGTAGATAATGGTCAGCGAGAGATAGCCGAAAATGGATTGCATGAACAATATAGATGGCAAAAAGTTGCCGATAATGTCAATACGCGAGTTGAAGAAACGGTAGTTGACGAGCGAGAAGCACAGGCTGTATGTCATGTGCACGAATCCCATGAGGACCGAGAGCTTCATTTTGTACGAATTGGTAAACAGCAGATTGTTTTCAGTGCCATGCCACGCCGGGTCGATGCCAATGGGGTACACGCCCTTTTGAGTCGCCTCGATAGTGTCCCCGACCTGCCACTTGTCGGGCCACTTCCAGCGGGAGGAAAAAATGGTCATGGACAGCGAGAAGATGTCGTTGTAAATGAACCCAGTGTAAATGGAGAAGAGGCCCATCAACAGCAGCACATACCGCCCGCTGTAGGCCATATCGAAGATCTCGTCTCGGTTCGGGATGCGGCCAATCTTCTTTTCATTCCACACTAGAACCGCTGCCGCCAGTGCCAGAATGAACCCGTGGCCCACGTCGCCAAACATAATGGCAAACATGAATGGAAACGTGATCACGGTGGGCAAGCCAGGGTTGACTTCTCGGTAGGTGGCCACGCCATAGGCGTCGACAATGTTCTGGAACGCGTCGGTGAGCTTGTTAGTGCGATGGAAGGTGGGCGGGGTGCGATTAGTCTGCAGCTCGTTGATGACAGAGGAGGTCTGGACGCCAGCGCGGGTCGTAATCTCCCGTAGAGTCGCCTGCAACTCTGCAATGTCGTCCTTGGGCACCCATCCTTCCGCAATGAGGCTGCGCCGTGTCTGGTCGTAGTTGAACAGATTGAGGGCGCCGTAAATGGCTTTTTCCTTGCGCACCATGAGCCGCCACAGCTCCACCTGGGCCGCAATGAGAGTGAGCTCCGTGTTGAGGGCTGCGCGGGTGTTTTCAATAACAGCGCTAATCTCTTCCAGGCGCCGATTCAATTCGGCCAACTCCTCCTGGCGAACACCTATATCCTCGCTGACCTTGTACAGAGTGGCCCCCATGGACTCGCAGATGCGCTCGATTTTGCGCACAATGCCAGCACCGTGGCCAAACACAATGAACACGTCTTTGTACACAGGCGTGCCCTTTTCAGGGTCTTCAAGGGCCTCCTCGACAGGGAAATGGCTCATGAGCAGGTTGCCACGCAGCGCCCGCCACAGAATACGCTCCAGAACACCCGTCTTGCCTCTCGAAATGACTCCTGCTACGAATTCCACATCCAACCCCGCAATTGCACCACCATGCCGATTTTCGCCGCCACCGAGTCGATTTTCGCCACTTTCAAACCGCCCATGTCTTCCTTCTTCTAGACGCGAGCCTTGCAGCAGTGGCGCATCGTCCTCGTCTCCGTCAATCTCAAACTCGTCATACTCGGCAGCGCGCAGATTGCTCTCCAAATCAAGCGACATGCGCAATTCCGCCGGATTTCGCGCTGTCCGGTCGAAAAACTGCCCGCATGATACAAGAACCTGTCTGTTTTGCTTCACCTTGAGCTCCCGGCCCACCAATTCCTCATACGACTCCGACAAATGCTTTACACGCTCTTCCATCCCCGCTATGCGGTCCGACAGCGCCTCAATCTCGCTGGCACTTGGAGCGGTCCCAGACACCTCCTCTGGGGCCGGCAAAGGCTCCTTGGCTACTGCAAAGCGCTCCATAAGGTCCTCAAAGTAATGCAATTGGCGCTCGACGCCCTCGAGCCGGCGGATCTCCTTCACAAAGGACCGCTGAAAGATGTTCACCCCGGCGTTTAACTAATTCAATTAGCGCTACCCACGCCCACTCGTGCCACTCGTCACTCACGTCTCGAAACTGGATGATGCCCAGCTCGCCGAGGGCCGACACGACGTCTCGGCCAATCTCGGTCGCCACGTACAGCTGAACCAGCGACATTTCCGCCGAGCCTAACACATTAGCATTTGCCGACTTGGATTCTGTGGGATACTTACGGAATATCGCCTCCCGCGTCTTCATCTCGTAGGGGTTGCCTGCTATTGCGTCGAGGGTACTTGCCAGCCTGGAACTTGTCTCCGCACGCGCGCTTGGGACTCAATGTGAGACAGCGCCGCAAGATGTGCGGCTCGTTTGACATATCTGCCTTTTACGGGTTAAAGAGAGTATTGGTGATTCGATTGGGCAAAAAGAGAAATTTAGTGCTGTTATTTGGTTTATTAACCGAATTGATGTTTATTATACTTGTTATACGGTATTATGTTGATTCAACGGCATGCTCGTTTCAGTTTAATTGGCAGCTGCATCAACTGCATTAGTAGTATTTCTAGCCTTGTGCAGATGGGGGTCTGGGGATCATGCCCGCCAGCTACGGGGAGTTTGGGGTGACCAGCCCACCAGGTACAGTTGGTCATGTAGGTAGATTACAGAATACAGTCATACAGTAGACTGCATTGTCTTTTCGCAGTATCGTCAAGGCATGAGTCTATGCAATAGACTTTAGAATACAGATAAATACTTTGGTAATGGTTATATCAAACGGCTCTTGAAATTAACTCATATGGAAGTTTGACATAATTGGTAGTGTGTGATCCACCGCCTATGGAAAAGTATGCAACAAATAATGCAATATGCAAAGCAACCAAAACTGGATAGGTCCTGGGAACCGGGAATTCTAGCAGGTTTTTCCGACATGATTTTATCTAATGGTCATCCGCCAATGGTAGGTTATTTCTGAGATAGCGGTAATCAAGTTCATCTGGGTGGCAGGAGGTTTTTAATTGCTGGGGGAGGTTTTCCACTATCCTTAAAAGAGGGTCAAATTGTCGAATATCTCTGTTTAATTTGTCATGTAAAAGTGCCGAGCTTAATAGAACTTTAGTAGCTTTAATCCTGTCATTGCCTCTCAGTGGGTATCCCTTTAGCCTTGAGCGCCCAAACCACTGCGCTAGCAAATGCTGCTGTTGTTGTCTGGCCCATCTGGAGTTCGCTTTCGCTAATGCAATAAAGAAGTGGACAGTTTCCATACTCTTCGTCCACCCCAAAGTCCATAACAAAAGCCGTCACCAAATCCGTGAGGATGCCGTACCGCGATTTAGACTCATCCATGTATTCGGCGAGCTGGTTGATAAAGATGCCTGTTTGGCCCTTTATCGGCGTCCGGCTCCCGAATTCAGGATTGGTGCCTCCGACTTCGTCGATATTAAGAAGGTGTGGGCCTTTCATTTCGACAGGTAAAAGATGCACCCAGTTAGTCTCATCTTGGTTGTCCATACGCAATGAAATCATAATATCAGGCTTCTTTTTGCCTAATTTCTGATCCACAGACAAATCGAGACTAATATTACCTCCCGCGGTGGTATTGATGGTCTCCTGTAGAAGGCTCAGCGATGGTATAAGGGCTTTAAGTATAAATTCGACTTGAGCTCTAGCTTCGTTTGCAATTGGCTTATCGCGAGGGTCATAAACCACTACTCTTCTATCCCTCAACCTCGTCAAAACTTCTCGCACGGGCCCTAAAAGGCGAGCTGGCTCAGCTCGAGTCACTTTCTTCCGTTTAATATTTTGTCGTTGGGGAAATATCGTTCGGCTCGCTTGAATCGGAGTCCCATTCAAGAATCTTAGTTCTATGAAGTCGTCAGGAAACAGAAACATTGTGGATTTCTCTGTTATGGAAGGCCAATGCTTGAAGAGGAGGATAAACATGTATCTTAGACAACATTTCGTTAAGCCAGTGTTGTTATACCGATTCAATTCTAACTCTAAAGTTTTAAGTTGTGCCGCATGTGAGCTATTATATCAGATCAATCACACTTCGTTTCCCGAGGGATTCTGTTAAATTGAGTTATAATCTGGGTATTAATACGGCAGGACTAAGTTCGAATTTACGATAAAAATTGCTCCATTTTGAGGATCAAGAAGTAAACTCTCTTTTTCCACTTAGCCGAGTA